>CAKNXH010000131.1:59078-95566 GCA_932178445.1 Andricus quercusramuli
CTCTATTTCACTTCCTTCGTTATAGAAAGAATTTCCCAATTTTTTTTGTGTATGAAAAGTATATATTATCATATACATAAAATAAAAAGTGTCTAAGGGTAGCAACCCCCATTCATTTTTTTTAACAATTTTTTTTGCGAAACGCGTCAACTTTATTTTGGTCTCAAGTGCAAAATATATTTTTTTCAAATTTTTTTCCTGTGAATTTAGCAATTTTCAGCACAACTTCAAAACTATGTAGGGGTGGTTCACCCCCTTAATTTATTTTTTTTTTTGAGAAAATTACGTTAGTCATCTTTTATCATGAGGAAACTTTCCCAGTAGGTTTGGTCGAAATCAATTTTGTTTTTCTACACAAAACTATACAATCGACACTTGCGACCCCGATCTTTGAGGGGTTGTTTCACCCCCTTAAAGTATTTTTCCGCAGATAAAAAAAATACGTGTCACTTAGTTTTTCGAGTACTACAACATATATCAGGGAGAATCAAATCGGCGAGGGACACCTGGAGTACCTTCCTTGTCAGATGTTCTAAATATTTTAATGTCAGCCAAAGAAGATTCTAGTATAAAAACTTAAATTAAAAAAATTATTATTCACGAAAATAAAAAAATTATGACAATATTTTTCTTTAAATACGTAATTTACTACCATGTAAAACAAAGCCACATAAAAATCAACCTCAAATAATTATAATATATTAGAGGGTTCTGAAATATAAGCTAATTTTTTCATATTATTGTTGATTACCAAAATTTTGTTTCTCCAAACACATCTTAACAAACTTTCCTCTGATACGCTGCTTCACGTATTTTGTGATAATTTTATTATTTAGTTGAAAATTTGATTATTTTATAGAACACTCATTAATTTTATTCGAAAATCATGCTTTTTGGTTTAAAATTAAGCTATAATCGTGAAAATTTAACTATTTGGTTGAAAATTAAATTTTTCTTCTTGGAAAATTATATTTTCGAGTGGAAAATTCATCCTTTTTCCTTGAAAATATAACAATTTGCTTGAAAAATCAACTCTTCTCTTGAAAACTCGTCTTGTTTGGATGAATTCGATTATTTTTTTATTTAAAATTAAAATCTTTTTCGGTCAAAATATTAACTTTTTTTATAAGAATACACATTTTTTGGTCTACAATTCAACCACATGGATAAAATTTGTAATACTTAATTGAAAATTCATTTCTTTGGCTAGAGATTTATCATTTCAGTTAAAGATTCATCTATTTACTTGAAATATTATTATCTTGGTAGAAAATTGATCTTCATGGTTGAAAATTCATATTTTTGGTTGAAAATTCAAATACATATTTGGACAAAAATTAATTCAATCTGTTAAAAATGGAGTGTAACTTGAAATATTGAAAATCTGAAGCGTTTCAATTTAAATGAAATATTAGTACCTAAATTGATTTTATTAAAAATTTTTAAAGATTTTATTTAAAATAATTTATTCCTTATTTCGTGAAAAATCTTCTCATATCCTCTATTTTTAGATTACTCGAGCAAGATTTTTCAAATTTAAGGGGAAAAAGGGGATCACCTAAAAAAAGAGACGGACTGTATTCCCTGCAAATCAGGTTATAAAATAAGAGTTCAGAGGTCAAAGGTCATGGTCCAGAGTTCAGAGATCGTAGAATAAGGGTCAAAGATCAGAAGTCAAAGTTCAGAGGTCGCAGTCGAAGTTCCAAAAATCAGAAGTCAGAGGTCAGAGGTGAAAGGCGAGGGTCACAAGCTGGGGGTAAAATGTTAGAGGTCAAGGATCGAAGGTTAAGGGTCAGGTAATTCCAGCTCATAGAAAAAAAACAGAAATTCTTTTTTAACCAATCTAAGGAATCTAAGATAGCTGAAAAAGAATTTATATTGGGGTTTTCACTGATGCTGAGTTTGAAGTTTCCTCTGGAGATAATGCAAGTTTGAGTGAATGTGGTGGACCAATGAGAGTCGTCGCTGTTTTTACAGTAAGGCAGTAAAGGAACAAAGTATATCCTTGTATTCCAGACCCGTTTGGAGATCCTCTTGCCCAACTCGGGGCGAATTACATGAATTTATAAGAGAAGCGTCGAAGCGTAAAGGCAGAGCCGTGCGGTGCAATTTAAGCGGATAGTTGAAAGGGTCCGCCGCCTTTCGCAAGCTCGAAAGCTTTTGACTACGACTGAATTTATAACGAGGGGTCCACTTCGGGGATCTTCCTGATTCTCAGACTTTTGTCCCCTTCAGATATTTCTATGATTTATCAGTTTCAGCCACTTTCAGCATAAATCTATTCAATAGGGTGGGTCGAAGAAACAAAATTTTGGAAATCGTAAATGAAACTATGTGGAAAAGTTAAAAAGTAGCTTATGAGGACCCTGAATAAGTATAATTTATTTAGAATTGATCGATAAACGCCTTGTTTTTACGTGTTGACAAAATATGTTTGAGAAAATTCCTTTTTTCGTAATTTTGATATTTTCGTGGATGTCAATTCTTTTAGTTTTGGAGGCGTTCAACAAATCGCCAAATTTTAACAGATTTTTATTTGCAGCCGCATCAGAGATTATCAACATTTAGTGGACACCTGCTTCTAAAAAAAAAAAAATTTCAAACCCTACAGAAATGTAGAGAGAATTTGTTTAGGAATCCAAAATTTTGTTTTTTCGTCACTATCTACTATTCAAGCTGAGAAATTAGTGTCCACCAGATAGATGATTTTTAATTCCCGATCATTTTCCGGTTTCATATCGGTCAATTTTTCATTTTTTCGACCTTTTAATTATACTTCAGTTTGATATTTGCATGTCCTAACTCAGAATTTTAATACTTTTGGGAGCGCCCACATATTACGTGACGTTATTTTTAGTAATTTTTGAATCACCACTCCCAGTGTGATAATTTGTGACATTTCGTTGAACCCCACCTCAAAATGTCATGTGACACTGAAGCTGAAAACCCTCCTATTTTTAAATACAAAACGTAAATATAATTATATATAACCACCATAAAAATACTTTCAATTAAATTATTTAAAAAATTTTGATTGAAAATTTATTTATTTTGTTGAAAATGTAACTATATTGTTAAAAAGTCATCTTTTATCGTCAAAAGTTCAACTACTTACCTAAATTTTGAACTAATTTTTTCAAAATTTTTTTCCGAATTCTTCTTGGTTAAACAATTAACTTTTGGGTTGAAAATTTATATCTTCAGTTGTAAATCGAACTATTTTACTGAAAATTTGTCTTTTTATGTAGAATTAATTTTATTCACTGAAAATGTAATCATTCCACTTTTGGATAAAAATTGATCTTTTCTGGTTGAAAATTCGTTTTTTTTCTTGATAGATGAATCAATCGTCTGGGTTGGAAAGTCATCTTTTTGGTTAGAAATGCAACTGCTAGGTTGAAAATTACTCTGTTTCGGTAAAGGATTAAACTATTTTGTTAAAAATTCGTATTTTTGATATGAATTCAACTGTTCTTTTATTGAAAATTAAGATCTTTTTTTGTTGTAATATTAAATATTACATGTTTAGCTGCGAACTATTTTTTGGTTAAAAATTCAACTTCTTGGTTGATGGTTAAAGTACATTGTTATACATTATTTTTAAGATGAAGATCTTTCATTTTAGTTGAAAATTCAACTATTTGGCCGTAAATTAACTTTTTTGTTGAAAATTTTCATTTTTGGGTTGAATGTTTAACTAAATTTTAGAAAATTCGTGGTTAGCTTCAAAATCCAACAGCTTGGAAGAAAATTAAAGTACTTAGTTTTAAAAAACTCTTTTGTTGAAAATTAATATTTTTGGTTAAAAATTCAACCACCTTGGTAGAAATTTAACCTATTTAGAAATTTAACTATTTTGTGGGAGAAATGTTTTTTTTTGTTGAAAAATAATTTTTTGGTCTGGTAATTTAGCTTTTCCGTTCAACGTGGACATTTCTTCCTTTATAAGTTTAAAATTCAACTATTTGGTAGAAAATTCATATATTTTGTTGAAAATTCGTCTATTTGGGTAGAAAATTAATCTTGTTGGTTAAAAATTCATCATTTTGGTTGAGGATTCAACTATTTCGTTGGGAAGTAGGTCTCCAATTCAGCTATTTGTTGAAAAAGTCAACTATTTTGTCGAAAGTTTACTTATTTTGTTGAAAATTCAACTGTTTTGTTAATGTAATTCTTTTCAAAAATTTCCGGCTCTGAGTCAAAATTGTAATTCTTTCGGAAAATTCACTCTTCCAAGTCAGATTTATTTAAATACATTTCTAAGAAAAAGTGGAATAGTTAAATTTTCAATAAAAAAAGTTAAATCATCAACCAAAGCAATGCATTTTTAACTTAAATTATAAATCTTCAACTTTAAAAATTAATTTTTAACAAAGAAGCTCAACTTTTGTCCAAATATTTTGATTTTCTACCAAATTGTTGAATTTTCTTCAAAACTGATGAATTTTTAACAAAAAATTATTTTTTTTATCTGAAACTTGTTTAATTTTAATTAGATAGTTGCATTTTTAACTAATTAGGATGAAATTTCTACAAAAAGAGATGAATGTTCGAATCAAAAGTACAACTTTTCAAGAAAATAGTTGAATTTTCAACAGAAAAAAATTTTTTGTCAAAGAGAAAAAAATTCAATAAAAAACTACGTACCCACCTCCCCCATGTGAGGCAGCATAGAAAAATCGTTGACCGGGGCCCCCCCCCTCGCGCAAAAAAAAAGATTTTACGTAATTTATCTACTGCTCCTAATCTAACCCCACTGAATAAAGACCCTGATTCAACTATCACTAAACTTTCAACTGAATCTCAACAACCCATTATATCGCCGTTACACAATCTACCATAAGTACGAGGGAGTAAAAAACCTCAAAAGAAAAGCATGTAAAAGGAAAATGTCCTTCTTATCGCTTATACCCCCATCATTTTATATCAAGTTTAGTGCACAGGGAACGTCGCCGGACTGCGGTGAAATAACAACCGCACCTGTTTTTATCCATAGCCAAGAACGGAGAATGCCGGCTCGTGTTGGTTCCTAATCAAGGCAATAAAGATGCTCGTTTATAGCAATCGTCCAGCTGGAAAGATAGGGTCCAGCTCTTGCTACAAAGACAGAGTCGATAGGAATGGCATAAGGGAAGGAAACTAAAGTAAAGCTAACGGCGGATAAAGATGAAAAGAATAGTGGCATGGGAAGTTGGAAGGTTCAGGGAAGAAAGGGAATAAAGGGAAGAAGACACGTCCGGTATCGGCAATAATGGACTCGCTGCCGACGTACCTTCGACTTCGTAATGCCTTTCTGTTTATCCTTACCCTTTACCCTTCCTTAAAATCCAAAGACTGATATAAATGCACCCCTAGTTCTCTCGTATATATTCCACCCCTGCACTCAACCTTTCTCTTTACTCCACGAACCGTGAAATAAAACCTTGTCTTCTTCAAGCCGGATTTTACCTTGTAATCGGTATCACACTCTTTGGTATGTAAATTAAGGTAAGTCTCTTTTTCCGGAATTCTGGGGTACTTTTGACACGAGGGCTTAACACGCTTCGCAGACTAAAATGATCTCAGAAGAGGGAAAATGGGGTGATTTTTGAGGAAAATGAGGAAATAAATTCTTTTAAATAAAAATGATGTAGGTATCATATATTGATTTCAATATGAAACGCCTTAAATTCCTAATGTTTCAGGTAAAAATATTCCATTTTCAAGAAAATTCTTATTTTTTTACAAAATAGTTGATTTTTCAACTAAATACTCGACTTTTCAACAAAGAAGATTAATTTTTTCAAAGAAAAAATAATACAATATCAATTTCCAAAAAAATAGAGGGTTGCGCCGACAGACTTTTGACCGGCGGCGAGGTGGCGTGAAGGTCTACTTCAGTATTTTTTTTTTTTTTGACATACAGCTGGAAAAAAATGAAAATAAGTAGAAACAAAAAAGATCATTTTCCAGAATAAGATATTTAGTTGAATCGGTTTACTTTAACTCCTAATCGATCGCAGGAATTTCCGCAATCAATCAAAAGCCACCGGATCACCCGGCGGAAACAAATCCGGTACCATATAAATATACTTAAGATTACGTCAGCGCGCCGATACGCCTCGCCGCCTAGCCTAGCCGCCACGCCGACGGCGGCGGCGCCGAATTCGAATCAGCGGCGGCGCGGTTTTGAAGCATGTTTGGCCGACGGCGTGCCGCGGCGGCGCACAGTGGACCTTTTTTGAAATTCTACCTCAAAATCATAGAACTTTGGTTCGGAATGACCTAGAGGGATATTTTTTTTTAATTAAAGAAAAAACCTTTCCGAATATAGAAAAATTATAAAGTAAAAAAAATGGTGACCTTGAAAATGTGTGTTGAAGTTGGAATTTTCGGCAAAAGAAATCGTTTATTGAATACCAAAAGCACTTTGATTTTACATTATATGTGCTATACATGTTTTTATATAGATTTTTGCATGCCCCATCCGAATCTGACATGTAAATCGTTGAAAGACAAAATCCAAAATGACGGAACCAATATGGCAGACTAAAATTGTAAAACAAAACCGATTTGACTAAAATTTGCTACAAGGTGGTTTTTCAGGTCGCTGATTACAAAGCCAAGATCAAGATTTAAAAATTCAAAATGGAGGATCCAATATGGCGGACCAAAATTGTAAAAGGAAACCGATTTGACTAAAATTTGCTACAAGGGGTTTTTTCGGTCGCTGATTTCAAATGCAGGGTCAAAATTGTAAAATTCAAAATAGCGGATCCAATGTGGCGGGCCAAATTTGCAAAAGGAAAAAGATTTGACTAAAATTTGCTACAAGGGGGTTTTCGGGTCGCTGATTTCAAATACGGAGTCAAAATTGAAAAATGGCGGTCGCAATATGGTGGACCAAAATTATAGAAAATAATTTATTTGACTTAAAATAGCCTATCGGAGGGTTTGCAGGTGGCTCACTTGAAATCCAAAGTCCAAGTTTCAGAATTTAAAAAAGCGGACAAATCTGTTTTTCTGCACAATTTTGGTCCACCATTTTTAATTTTTTAATTTTGATCCCGGATTTGAAATCAGCGACCTGAAAAACCACCTTTTAGCAAATGTTAGTCAAATCGGTTTCCTTTTACAATTTTGGTCCGCCATATTGGATCCGCCATTTTTAATCTTTTAATTTTGACGCCGAATTTGAAATCAGCGACCCGGAAAACGCCCTTGTAGCAAAATTTATTCAAATCGGGTTTCTTTTCAATTTTGGTCCGCCATATTGGATCCGCCATTTTTAATCTTTCAATTTCGACCCCGGATTTTAAGTCAGCGACCCGAAAAACCCCCTTATAGCAAAATTTAGTCAAATCGGTTTCCTTTTACAATTTTGGTCCGCCATATTGCCTCCGCCATTTTGGATTTTGTCTTACAACGATTTACATGTCAGATTCGGATCGGGCATGCAAAAATCTATATAGAAACATGTATAGCACATGAAATGTAAAATCTAAGCGTTTTTGGTATTCAATAAACGATTTTTTTTGCCAAAAATGCCATCTTAAACACAGATTTTCAGTCACCATTTTTGTTTGTTTGACTTTCTCTATAATTATTCTATACTCGGAAAATTTTTTTCTTTAATTAAAAAAAAAATTCCTCTAGTTCATTCCGATCCAAAGTTCTACGATTTTCAGACAGAATTTCAAAAAAGGTCCACTGTGCGGCGCAACCGTCTAAAAAACAGACAAATTTTAAAGCAAATACTTCAGATTTTGAATTAGAAAGATAAATTTTTAACCGAAAATGGAACAGTTACATTTTGAATCCTCAACCAAAATAAATTGATTTTTAATTAAGCAGTTGAATTTTCAACCAAATAACTCAATTAAAAGAAGGTCGAAATTTGAATCCCAAAAGACAAATTTTCCACAAAATAGTTGAGTCCTCAAATAGAACAGATTAATTTTTAGTCAAACAGAAAAATATAAATTTTGATATTTCAACAAGAAAAAAAGATTTTAATTTAAAATCAAAAACAGTGAAATTCAGCCAAAAGGACGAATTTTGAACAAAAAAACATTTTGTACCAAAAAAGATGAATTATTAATTCAAAAGGACGAAACTATACTCTAAGAAAAAGTCTATTAACAGTAAAATTACGTTCCTTTCAAAATGCGTCCTTTGAAATTAAGCAGATTTCTTTTGTCCATCAATAGAATTGTTTCACTGTTCAAAGACTTATCCTTTAAATGCAAAACGGAAGTAGTTTTACTGATGAACGGTTTCTTTTGACTTTGAAAAGAATTCCTTTAACTATTAGAGGATTTCATTTGTTGGCTAGCGGAGAAACTGCGCCTACGCACGAGTGAATTTTTCACTGCACGATTTATTCATTAATTGATAAAGTGAGTAAGAAAACGTGCGAAATGATGTGGAAAATGAATTTATTCAAAAAATTAGGAATCTCAGATTTTTACGCGAAACCTTTGGAAGGTACGTATATTGAAAGAACAATTTTCGATCCGCATAACCTCACTTTTCATTGATTTTTACGCTTTTCACAATTGAAGTATACATTTTTTTAATGCTTTTGACAATCGAAAGTTCGTAAGACGTTCTTTGTGAAATGGTGTTTTAGAGCTTCGATTCTATATTTACATCCACCAAAGTTCGGTTTTTGTACATTTCTTGCACGTAATACCAGGCAACAAGTTTTCACTTAACGTTCAAATTATTCTTTCTTCTGTCCGAAAACAGATTTTACTTCAAGATCAAAGGAAATCCTCTCATAGGTAAAGGATATCATTTGAAACGACAATCCTTTAACTATGAAAGGATTTCCTCTTATGCCAATTTTAAATGGAAAATCCTTTAATAGTGAATGGAATCGTTTGACAGTCAATAGTCTGTTTTTAGAGTGTATTATTAAAAAAAGACGAATGTTCAACAAAAACAGTTGGATTTTTGGTAAAAAAATGTCTTCTAAAAAAAAGTTGATGTTTCAAAAAATAATGAAATTTTCAACCAATTAGTAGAATTTTAACCAGAAGAGATGAATTTTCAACAAAAGAGTTGAGTATTCTTGCTGCTAAAACGTAGAATATTTTAGAAAACGATTGACTTTGAAACTCAAAAAGATGAATTTGCAACCAAAAAAAGATGAATTGTAAATCAAGAAAGATGATCTTTCTGCAAAAAAAAGAGGAATTTTCAATCCAAAAAGACGAATGTAGAAAAAACAGTTTATTTTCATCGACAAAAGATTACTTTTTAACAAAATAGTAATAGTAATAATAATACAATTTGAAAGTGAGAAAGGGAAGTGTATGAGGAGATCTAAAGGAGGAGGTATAAATTGTAGATCAATCTAGAATTCCCGTGTTGCTTATGTAACCAAACACGTTCGTTCCGCGACACCACTCTGAGACAAGTCACTGATCAATTTCTCTAGCAATCACCCCACGCGAAGAACTTCATAAAGTCATCATATTCTATAGACATACATCACATAAACATACGCACACTGACTGATAATCCCAAACATCCATACTCTTTACTGCAATCATATCCACATGGAAAAAAATGAAATTATGGGGTTGTTTTGACAATTTTTTACATCTTCAATCATTCTTATTGCTTAAGGAAACATTTTAACGTTATTAAATGTCACCTCAGAGCTTGGATTTTCATCAAGACTCTGGATACTTTTATAATCTTGAAAAAAAGGTTTCAAGACTTTCGGACTCATCCCTTCGTTGAAGATCCGCCTTCGTACGTGTTGAGAAATGCGTGCCGATCCTCCACCTAACCAAGCTACCGGGTACGAAACCTCGTATTTCTGCGTGAAAAAAGGTAATAAAAAGGAAGGAGAAAAGGAAAAAGAATTTCGAAGAAGACGAACTTTCAACCCATTTCTCTTTTCGTACATACGAAGACGTAAAGCATTCCCCCTTTTTAATCTTCACACGCCAAAAAGTAAAATGTGTTTACGTTCAATCTCGGATTAATTCAAACAGGAAAAAATCAAAGCAAAAAGTTAAATTCTTTCCAGATGGGATATTTAGCTATTTTTTAAATGTATGTAATCATTTACTTACAAAAATCGTGTCAACTCTTAGGATCGGCTTAATAATTTTTTTCAATTGAATGACTAATTATTTATCTGGGGAAAAAAGATTGCTTTCTCTCAAAGGAACCTAAATTAGTTGATCCACTCGTGGATGGATTAATTGATTTAAATACGTTTTCATCACTTCAAAGAAATAATTTCATTGAAATGAGGAAATTTTTTTTTGGATGTGAAAAACAAATTCAAAGAAAATAGGTTCTTAGCTCCCAAGGAATTATTTCTTTGACGTAATAATTTTCAGATTTATTGCAAAGAAATATTTCTTTTTATCAAAGGAATGATTTCTTTCTGTCGAGGCATGACTTAATTTTCAAAAACACCTGACTTTTCCCTGATTTCTTCCTGACCAATTTTCATGTTCCTTGACCATTAGTATTCAAAGCCGAAAATTTTAATCTTATAACATTTTTAACACAGAATCTTTTCGCAACAAAATAAAAAAATTTCAGATAGAAAATAGACAGAAAAAAAAGATAATTTTTCTACCGTAAAAGATAAATTTACAATGCAAAAAGACAAATTGTCAATCAACAAGATGAATTTTGAACAAAATAGTTGAATTTTCAAGAAAAGAATACAATTTTCAAAAGAACAGTTGAATTTTTAACCAAATTGATGAATTTTAAACCTACAAAGGTAAATTTTCAACCAAATGGTCGAATTTTTACACAAAAAAGATTAAATTTCAACCAAGAAAGTTGAATTTCTATCAAAATAATTGAATTTTTTAGAATAGTGGAGAGACCACCCTACAGTAGATAATGATCCTACAGTAGATAATCATTAACTGTAAGCATAAATGCAAGTAGAGCAATCCATTTTAATTTTAACATATTACCACGTATCATATCTTAGCTATTAATTACATTGAAATAATTAATTTGTACGCATTAGTATTTTAAATGAACGATTATCTTCTGCAGGATCATTATCTAATGTAGGGTGGTCTCCCCTACAGTTGAATTTTCAACAAAAAAAAAGAAGAATTTTCGACCACAAAATATGAATTTTGAAAAAATAGTTGCACTTGCACTAAAATAATTATATTTTCAACAAAATAGTTTAATTTTTAACCAGAGAACCCAAATTTTTTTTACAACTTGTAAAGAAAAAATTAATATTTTAAAAATACTGATTGAAGACCATGTATAGCAAAATTTTCAAATAAAAAATATTAATATGCAACCAAAAATATAGAATTTAAATTTGTATCTAGTAAAAAAAAATAATTAAAAAAATTCAATGAAATAGTCAAATTTTCAATCAAAGAGATGGATTTTCAACTGAAATGATGAACCTTCAACTGGAATAGTTAAATTTCAAGTTACAAAAATTAATTTTCAACAACAACAAAATTATTTTTTAATAAAGTGGTTCAAACTTCTACAAGTAGTTCGATTTCCAACTAAAAAATATAAATTTGCAAAAAAATAGTTAAATTCTCGATCAAATAAAATTAAACAGATGAATTTTTTATAAAAAAAAAACGAATTTCTAAAAAAATAATTCAAATTTCCACCAAGAAAGATTTCGAAGGAATTTTCAACGCCAGAAGAAACCGACTGCAAAAATCAGAAATAGAAATACAAGGCAAATTAATTATTAAGTCAAGCATATTATAATAGGGTGGCCACAAAACTCTTCATTTTAAAAATTCTCTAATTTTTCTTTGACCATTAATATTCAAATACCAGAATTTAAATCTTGTAACATTTTAAACATAAAATTTGTTTATAATCGGAATAGAATAATTGAAAATTAAAATTTGAAAATCTCCCTGAAAGTTTTTGGAAGTGCCTTTTATAGAAATTCACTGAATTTTTCAAGATTTTTCCCCAAACCCCTGACATTTCATGACCAATAAAATTTCCTAACCTTTCCCTTATTTATGCAACTGGTTTGGTTGAAGTTTAACTTTCTTTCGAGCCTTTTTTATTTTAAACATTAGACCACTTGTTTGAAAATTCATCTTTGTAGGTTCGAAATTCTACTATTTGGACAACAATTCAATTATTTCGTAAATATTCACCTTTTGTTGGTCAAGAATTTTCACATAGACCTTTTTATAAACAGAATAAAACAATTTTAAATTGAAATTAAAAAATGTCAAATTTATCATCCCTGATAATTTTTTATGGTGACTCTTACAGAAATTCCATGCATTTTCAAGATTTTTTTTTAGAATAGTTAAGTTTTAAATTTTCTTAAACTTTTCTTGATTACAAATTCAACTCTTGTTGAAAATTCGAGATTTTCTATCAAAATAGCTAAATTTTCAATTAATTTTTTTTTAGTTTTTAGAAAACCTAGAGTTTTTCCCCTGTTTTACGGCCACCCTAATTTTAACAATATTCACTGAACTGAAATAAACAAATCCTTGGTCCGAAGAAAATAAACCAAAGAAACGAGTTTCCTTGGATCCAGTTATTTTTTTCTTCAGTGTATCTTTTCCATAAACTTCCTACTTTCTACTTTTCATTTCCTGAATCTGGTTTACCCTTTTATGAGATAAAGTACATTTTAATATGCATATTAAGCTGAAATTGTCTTTACTTTTACAAAATAAGCCTGTTTCACATGCCAAGATGAGCTTGCAGTTTCTATTTGCAAGCAGAGTGGACGAAAAAAGAAAAAAGGGGAAAACGTCAAGAAGAGATAATCGTATATATTCATTCTTCTCACATGTTGGTTCAGTCAGCAGGTAGGACCGGAAGAAGAGGAAGACTCGACATAAAAGGGAAGAAGAGAGACGTGCAATTTAATACCTTGCCTCATGCACCCTGCGACATTTACAGGATGAAGGGACTGAGGAAAAAGGTTGCATTTAACTCTGAACATACGTGCCGAGTGTGGACCTTTAAAAACCCTACATTTCTAGAGTTAAGATTGAAAACTGAAGAAAAATAAAGTTACGATAAAAAAAATTATTTTGTTGAGCAGTTTTTCTTTCGTTTGGCAAAAATTTGTTTGTGATCACCAAAAACTTGGTTTTGATGACACAAAAAGGGAGAATCCACATTATTGTTTATGATTATGAATTGTGAAAATTCTTCTTTAATTAAGGTGGGCTTATCACTCTATGAATTTAATTGCAAACAGTGATAATACGTAGCTGCATCCGACTTTATTAGAAGTATTGCTGGACGTTTAGCCAGGGGGGAGGAAAACTGCAGAAAACCGCCTCCTAACGTCGGCGATCATCCGACTGCTATCGTGACGCTATTTTCAATGATATTTATCTAATTTTATATAAACGCCAATCGAACAATGAATAATGAGTTGAAACTATTTGATACTAAGTATATGAATACTTTTAATTAAATTCTTTAGACATTTTTTTCATTTGGGAACATTGATATCATTTAAAGATTAACTTAAACAGTAGATTAACCCTCAAACGGCACACTTCAACCCAGCATACGTAAACGGCACACTAGTGCGAATCGGGATTTTGTGATTTCAGCTGAATATTTTAAGATGAAAATAATTTCCAAAATATGCGTATAAGTATATGATTTTGGGGTGAAATTTCCCGCCCAATCCGTTGGGGCAACTTAAATTTATCGAAAATTATATCAACTCATCACAAAATTGTTATTAAAAAAAGGTGTTCTTGAAAAATAGACATTTTTAGCAAAAAAAACGTAATTTAAAAAAAATTGAAGGTATTGAAACGAAACTAACGCGATTTTTCATTAAAATAGATGTTCTTTCATGAAAAAATATGCCAATCTGATAAAATGATATTATGTATTTTTCCCGATGTGTCAGATTTTCGGCATTTTCGTATGAAGTATATCACGAGTGCAGGACAGCACACATTGTTATTTTTGTAGTATATAAGCATATTATTGCATAAATAGTGTTTTTCATGTCAAAGTTTGAAAGAATTCATTTTATTATAACTTTGTGAAACTCTCCATGTGACTGATAGGTAAAAAGATTGAGCAGTGAAGTGTGTCAGGGTGGTGATGTGCGATGTGAGGGTTTGTTAGGAAAGAGTAAGAGTACATAGAATATTTAGAGAAAAGTGCAAAGTTTTATTACCTATTTTTAGACAAAATTAACATTATTATATTGTGAAACTATTACTCTTATGACAAACATCATTGAACATTATTCATTAAAACCAATGCAGTCAACGTAGACGTATCAACGCACATCGTCTTCAGACTCCTCTACTAGTGCCTGTAGAACAGTCCTAGAACTTCCCAAACTGTAACGACGTCCTTACTCCGCCATTCTTAATGTAAAAAAAAGATTGTTGCAAAAATATTATCATATAAATTTAGAGTCTAACAATAGTGAGGAATTGTGAAATTTGTGCTTTTCATGCAATATTTTTACTGTTATATGAAATGTTATTTATTATTGCTTCTAATTTTTCTTTTTATTTATAGACATATTTATGAACAAATTAACTTACCTTTTTATGAAAGATCTTGTTTCAGGCACAGAAACAGCGTTTTACAATTTTTCATAAAACACGACTTGGCACCTTCTAACGGCACAATAGTGCGAATTTGCACCACTTGAAACTTTCACAGTGTCTCACTCGGCTGCTCGCAGGCGGATGAATATCTAATTACGCGTCATGTATTTGTGGGTGTATGGACATATTTAACGTAGTGGGGAGAGACCTTGAAAATAGTTCTAGAAAAAATATCAGCGCTTCGAAATTTTTGCTGGTGCGAATTCGCACTAGTGTGCCGTTTGAGGGTTAACTTAACAGATTAGGGGCCGTCCATAAACTATTTTCCCTTTTTTGAAGAATTCTAATTTGTTTCCTGTTTTGAAGAAACACCCGCTTTTTCTCGTTTTTTTCAAGAAGTGAATTAATAAAACCTAAAAAGGAAATCTAACTATTATTGGTTAAAAGTATTTTGTTCTTGTTCAAAAGTCTAACTTTACATTTCTGGTACGGAATTCATCTCTTTTGGTTAAAAATGTTACTATTTGGTTACAAATTTAATTATATAATTGAAAAGTCAACTATTTTCTTAACCGTAATTTCTTAGTAGAAAATGAAAATTCTTGGGTAGAAAATTAAACATTTTGGTAAAGAATTAAACTATTTATTTGAAAGTTTGAGTTTTCTGTTGAAATTTTTTGTTGGGTAAAAATTATTCTTGTTTGTTGAAAATTCATCAATTTTGATGAGGATTTAACTACTTAGTTTAAAAATATTCTTTATTAGTTGAATTCGTGTGGTTAAGAATTGATTCTTTTTGTTGAAAATTAGTTTTTTAAACTGAAAATTGATAATTCGTCTTTTTTGTTGAATTCAACTGGTCGATAATTCGTTTTTTGTTGTTGTTGAAGATTAGCCTTTTTTACTGTAAATTTAACTATTCCATTCTTGTTTGAAAACTTATCTTTTTTAATTAAAAACTCAACTGCTCGGTCGAAAACTTATGTATTTTGTTGAAAATTCCTCTTTTGGTAGAAAATTCATCTTTTTGGCAGAAAGTTAATTATCATTTCAGAAAATAAATTTTCTTCGTTACATATCCAGATATTTCGTAAAGATCCTAACTATTTTGTTAAAGTTTAATTATTTCGTTGGAAAATTTATCTCGTCTTTTATTTCTAAAATAAGAAAACTTAAGTAATCTAGATTCTAGCTATCTAACTAACCCTTTTTTGGTCTGTAAACATGGTTAGATATCTTTTCAAGTGCAAAAGGGGCCGGGAAGCTTTTTTTTTGGTACCCTGAATCTTGCATCCCAAGGGATTTCAAGCTGAAAGTGGAAAGCTGCAAGCTTGAGGAAGAAGGGGATGAAAGTAAATCCTGAGAGAACCAAGATAAATCCTGATCGATCGGTAAAGCAGAGAGTGAGAAAGTGTGAAAAGGGATGAAAAAGAAAAGGCTATAAGAAGTTCCACGGATTCACCGTCAAGGAAGACATTAACCAAGGCGAGGGTAAAAGAACACACCTTCCTTGAAAACACCTTCTACATGTTTCACTCGTAGATTAAAGTCTATTCTTCGAAGAAAAACTATTCAAGAGAAATTTAAAAAAAAGTTAAAACCTGAAAAGGAATTGACTTTAAGCTAAATCCATCGATCTCAATAAAAAATGCTCAATAAAAAATGCAATAAAAAATTCAATCCACTTACTTCTAAGACAAAAATACTGTCTTTAGGGGTCATATAATCAGAATTAGGGTTCTAACGTATAATTAACGATTTTTTAATAAGAGAAATAAATTTAATTTTATATAAAAGTCAATGGAGCAATGACTACTGAGTTAAAAAATTATTTTATAGTAGTAGGAAAATATTTTAAATTAAATTCTTTGGACATTTTTTCACACGAGAACATTGATATAATTTAAAGATCAACTTAGACAGCTCAGATTAACTTAACAGATTGGGGGCCGTCCATAAACAAGTTTTCTCTTTTTTTAAAGAATTCTTACTTTTTCCTGTTTTAAAAAAACTTCCTCTTTTTCTTGTTTTTTCACTTTTTGAACTGAATTAATAAAACCCAAAAAGAAAATCCCACTTTTCTTTCTTACAAAATTTTTTCGTTTTGTTAAAAAAGCTACAATTATACTTTTGGTTCGGAATTCATCTAGTTTGATTAAAAATTCTACTATTTGGTTGAAAATTTAATTATCTCGTTAAAATATTTCAACTTTCAACTAAACAGATGAATCTTTAACTAAAATGATCAATTAAAAAACAATAAGTTTCCAGAAAAGAGTTCAACATTCAACCAAATAGTTCAGTTTTCATTAAAAAAAATTTATTTTTTAACCAGGAAGATTAATTTTCTACAAAAAAATATGAATTATCAACAAAATACATGAATGTTCAAACAAGTAGTTGAATTGTCAACAACAAAAAAATTAATTTTCAACCAAATAGTTGAATTTTAAACTAAAAATCTGCTCTCTGTGATGAAAACTGTGATTTGGTGATAGTGAATTCTCTTTAGTTAAAGCTCTTTCGGCTTTAACAAACACATTCTCAACACGTATCTCGTGCTTCGTACTCTATTTTGTCCAAAATGTGAACCTTTCAGAACAGGCATTGCAATATAAAGTACAAATTTTATTTATCGTGATTACTTTAATATTTGTTTCTTATTTTGCATCAAATTTTATTCTCAACTATCCTGCAAAATGTATCATTTCAATGAATTTATATTATTAAAATTCATAAAACGCATTGGTATTGAGACATACTACCGTAAAGTGGTTTTGAGCAAATTTGGACATAGACATAATTAAGGCAAACAAATTTGTTAAATTAGCTATTTGTGATACAAGTGCGCATATTACAAGAAGGTTATTTTTTTCAAATATACTTTTATAATAATAGTTTATAAAAAATTTGTCGAGTTTTTTTTGGTTTAACAACTTTTTTTTGTCTTTTCATTTTTGTCGCCTTTTGTGTCGTTTTTCCAAAAGTTTAATTTTTTTGTCTTGGTTTTTTACGATTAGAAGAAAATCTACTTGTTCTATCTTAAAATTAATAATATTGAATTTGTAGATCCTTTTCGAGTAAAAAACTTTTGTCCATTAATTTTTTTTCATACCCTGTGTCGTTTTCCAAAAAAATTTAAATTTCTTATCTTTAATGTTATTTTTAAGATTAAAACACAAACTACGCGTCCTATCAAAAAAAATTATGAATGACAAATTTGGATCTCTTTTTTGGATGAGAAAATTATTCCAATTCATTGTTTTCATAGTTTGTGTCGTTTGTCCAAAAATTGAATTTTTTATTTGTTAATGCTCTTTTTTACGAATAAAAGAAAAACTACGCATTCTATCAAAAAATAATTAATAACAAATTTGTAGCTCTTTTTTGGGTGAACAACTTTTGTCTCTCTATTTATTTTTTTTCGTAACTTGTATCGTTTGTCGACAATTTCGATTTTTTTATTTTTAATGCTGTTTTTACGAATTTATACAAAAACTACGCATCCTATCAAAAAGTGAATATTAACCAATTTATTAGATCTTTTTTCAATGCACAATTTTTGTCTCTTCATCTTTTTCGTATCTTGTATAGTTTGACCGCAAAATGCAATTTTTTATTTTTCATTATTTTTTTTGTGTGATCAAAATTTGAATTTTCGATTTTTTCAAGAAAATTCAAAAAGTTCTTATGACAATTTTGTAGGGTGTTCAAAAATCAATTTACAATCAAGAAAAAATGAAGAAAATTAAATTTTTAACCAAAATGGATGACTTTTTAAGAAAATAGTTGAACTTTCAACAAAAAGCAGTTGTTACTTCTTATTTAGTTTTATTAAATTAGTTCGAAGTTAAGCCAAAAACGTGAAAATGTTGAAAAAGGGGAAGTTTCTTGAAAACATGGGAAAAGGGGAAGACAGAGGAAAGTGTGTGCTCTCTGGAATTTCAATATAATGTTTGGGGTAAAAAAACATTTTTGAAACACAGAAAGTTCGGTAGATTCAACTGAAATAAAATTTTCAAGCAAATTCTGAAGAATAGATAGAATTTTCCTCGTTCAATTATAATATGTCTCTGCACATCTTCGGGTTGTCATACATTTTGCAGAAGCATCAGTAAACTCAACTCGAGAAATAAAAAAAAATCTCTCCAAACCCGAGTTATACAACTACAGAGTGCACTATGGAGGACTGGAGAACCTATAACTTCTGTAAACATCAATATGAGAATAATGGGCTGGGATCTCTCGAGGATCTGGTTGATGTCGATTTTCCTGTGGGAACTTGTAGAATTTAATGGGTCCCTCAGTGTAAGTTTGCGTTTACGAGCCGTTAGGAAATTGCAACGAAACCCAAGCTGCATACTAAAGTCTATGAAAAAAATATATTTTAATTTAACCAAGGATATATTATAGCGACGAGACTCTTACCGTTTCGAAACGCGAGAAAACTAGTCGCTTAGCGGAACAAAGAATGTTTTACAGCCTCGTGTAAGTATGTCCACGGCTACGCATTTATCGTATGGCTAATTTCCGGTATGTAAAAATACTTGCACAAAATTAGAAAATAAAATTAGAATCTTACAAGAAATCCTGAAAAGGTCTGCACAATTTTACCAATCAAACATATAGAGACATGTCTAATACTACTTGTATTGCAATATACTAACAGTTGTTTCCTTAAATTTTGAACCTATGTCACGTCATTTTTGCAGAATGAATTTTTTTCGTAAATTTATTTAAAGGTCATCCAAAAATTACGTAAGACGATTTGGGCGCAGGGTAAATAAAAAAAATCTCACTGTTTCTTCTGAATTAACAAAGTAATTCAACTTTCAACCAGGCAGTTGAATTTTCAACCAAAAAAGATGAATTCCCTATGAAAAATATAATAGTTGATATTTTAACAAAACAAATATTTTCATTTCAACTCAAAAATAGCTGAATTAAAAAAAGACGAATTTTAACAAAAATAGTTGAATCCTCAACCAAAACAGATACATTTTCTATAAAAAAGTTGGATTTTTAACAAACAAA
Organism: Andricus quercusramuli; assembly: GCA_932178445.1. NCBI lineage: Eukaryota > Metazoa > Arthropoda > Insecta > Hymenoptera > Cynipidae > Andricus > Andricus quercusramuli. Next base: position 78,647 of record CAKNXH010000131.1, read on the forward strand.
AAAATCAAATTTCTGCCAAAAGAGATGAATTTTTAAATCAGAATGACAAATTTTTAACAAGAGTTGAAATTTTAACCAAGAAAGATTTTTCAGTCAATAATAAAAAAAAATGCATCTAAAATATGTTGAATTTCCAAGCCAAAAAGACAAGCTTTGTACAAAACAGTTGAACTTCTAAGCCAAAAAGACAAGCTTTGTACAAAACAGTTGAATTTTCAATCGCAAAATATGAATTTAAAAAAAAAAGTTAATTTCAAACCAAAAATGTTGTAATTTCAACCAAATAGTTAAATTTTAGTTAAAAAATTAAATTTTAACCTCAAACGATGAATTATTTAACAAAAAATGTAATAGTTGATATTTTACCAAAGAAAATATTTTCATTTTAACTCAAAAACAATTGAATTAAAGAAGGCCGCATTTTCAAGAAAATAGTTGAATCCTCAACCCAGCCAGATTCATTTTCGAACAAAAAGTTGCATTTTTATCAAACAAAGATGAAAGTACTACCAAAAGATATGAATGTTCAAATTACCAAAAAGACAAACTTTGTGAAAGCAGTTGAATTTTCAACCAAGAAGATTGATTTTCTACTAAAAAAGACGGGTTTTCGAAAATTATATAAATTTTCAACCAAATAGTTCAATTCTTAAAACTTGAAGAGTTTTTTTTTACCAATCATGGAGTTTTCTACCATAAAAAATTGAATTTTCAACGAAAAAGTTAAATTTCAACCAAACAGTTGTATTTTCAACCAAATAGTTCAGTTTTTAATTAAAAATTTTGCAACTTCGCAAGATTATAAAATTTTAAAAAAATCGAGTAAATTTAAGAGATATTTAGAGGTTTTGAAAAGATTCTAAAATAATTTTAAACTTTAAAAACCATATAAAAATAAGAAAACGAAATTATTTTCAGTTAAAAATGAAATCACAGTGGATCATAGTGTAAAAAGAGCTGAAAAAAGGGAAAACAGGGTATTTTTTACGTAAAAGGGAAGAAAAGGATAAGTTAAAAACTCATTTTTACACTATAATTAATACCTTGAATGTAAATTTTAAACTGTACTCTTTAATGCTATTAAACTGTTACTAAATATAATTGAAAGATAATATTTAAATTCCAAAAACCTTTAATTTACATAAATTTAGCGTAATAATATTTGATAAAAGTTTTATTTGACTAATTTACAACGAAACTATAGTTTAGTTTAAAATTGGACAAATGAACATTTGTATATTTTTTATTTTTAAGGTTTAAAAATAAAATTTGTGACTGCTCAGCACTACAAGACAGGTTTGAAATTCAAGTGGCTCAAGTTTGAATGTTTGCCTTGAAATTTTTCAAGTTAGAACATTCAACTTTGCAGTTGATCAAGTTGGAATGTTAAATTTTTCAAATAGTTAACTCTAGCTCCGCTGGGATTCGACCCCAGGTCTACAGATTGTCGGCCCGGTACTCTCTGGTGCACCGGACTATAATGAATGTTCTTATGAACATTCATTATAGTTCTCTAACATTCAAATATCGTTCATTTAAAGTGAAAAGAGAAAAATGGAAGTTTCTCGAGAATAGACGAAAAGGGGGAATTTGAAATAGGCGAAAACGAAGGGAAATTGGGAAAAGTTTGTGATCCCTGTTACAAAAGACGAAAAATTCCTGAATTTCACAGTTAGACCGAAAATAATGTGACAAATGCAACAAGGAAAAGGAAGGAAAAAAGTCAGTGTTTGTCTGACGCTAACGAACTTGTTCTACTTCCTGGGACGGAAATGATGAAGATTTTGGAGATATTTAAAAGGGCGGGGTCATGTTGAAGACCAGAATCCCGGTGTTTCCGGTTTTGTGGCAAATTCTCATAATATAAGCCTGTGCGGGTTTCTGTGAGACTGACTTCAGAAACGGTCGACGACCCATGAACTTTAGGGCCGTCGAAGGTACAGTTGATGTATAAGGGAGTAAGTGGAGGTCGATAGGATTATACACGATGTTGGAAAGGGCTCCAGAATCGAGATTCCAGAATGTAGCGAGGGCTTTGGTTGGTCTTGATTTAGTAATAACAAGGCTTTACTCGTTGCTCAGGGAGATCAGAAACGACCAGAACTTTACCAGAACAAGGCACACTGGCTCTAATTACAGCCTGATGCTATGCTGGTCCCTTTTTCGCAACCCTCGAACCATTCGCAAACGCATTAACAGTAAATTAACTGTAAATTGCAACATTTTTTTAAGATTCCTGGGAAAATTCGAAACCTTAAGGCAATTTTTTGTAATACTGTAAGATTTTAATAAAATTTTAGAAGTTTTGAAGAGATGAAAAATATTTTAAAACTTGAAAAGATTTTCGATAATGTATACAATTTTTTCAAGTTTCTGCCAGATTGCTAAAAGTTCTTAATAGCTTTTAAACTGACTAAAATTTTTCCTTATATTTTGTAACGTCCTATAAAATGGAAAAATTGTCATTTAAAAGTTTTTCGACATCATCGGAAATGTCATTTGACACTAAAGCTAATCCCCCTCCTATTTTTAGATACGAAATATAAATGGAATTTTATATAAGCGTCAATTGAACAATCATTATTGAGTTAAAACTGTTTAATACCTACTATTATAAGAATAATTTTATTAATCGATCATTTCGTTGAAGCTTCAACTATTTTGTTAAAAAATTGTCGTTTTTAGTTGATGACTTTGATGATTACATTATTTTTCGCACTTTTAGGTTAGAATATCTCAAAAATCTGACGTGCTGGGAAAATTCTCACCTCGGATTCGGATTCTACGCAGAGAATTACATCGGAAATGACCCTCAGTTGGCCAACAACAATTGTAACCCATTTTTTTCAGATCTGTGAAATTAACTTTCTTCTTGAAAATTCTTTTTTCCTCGTTTGAAAGTCAACTAATTTCTCAAATATTCGAACTTTTAGCTTAAAAACCTAACTATTTTGTTAAAAATTCGTCTATTTAAAGACAATTATTTTATTTGTTGAATTCAACTATTTGGTTGAGGATTTAACTATTTTGTTAATAGCTCGTCTTTTTTCGTTAAATTTTACTGGTTGATCATTCTTTTTCTTCGTTGAAAAGTAATCTTTTAAAGTGAAAAATTTAGCATTCCACTTTTTGTTCAAAACATATCTTTTTTAGTTGAAATTCATGTATTTCGTCAAAAATTCAGCTATTTGGTAGAAAAAATTCCACTATTTTCTTGAATGTTTGTGTTGAAAGTTGAAATTCTTTTGATGAAAATCAACTACTTTGTTAAAGTCATATTTTTTGTTTGAAAATTACACTGTTTTCTTGAAAATAGTTCTTTTAGATTAAAAATTCATCTTCAATGGTAGAAAACTCATCTATCTTGGTTGAAAATTCATCCCTCTTAGCTAAAAATGAACTTTTTTGTCGATAATTCAACTTTTCGGTTGGAAAATTCAAATACCTTCTAAAAAATTTCACTTTTTGCCTTGAGAATTAAACCCTCCAGAGAGGCACGTAATATGTGAACGCTCCCTTTTCTCTTTTATAGGTAAATAAATGTTTAAGTGCAGATAAGCTGTTTATGTGTAGATAACACTTGTATGTGTACATAACTTGTTTATCTACAAATAGCATGTTTTTGCCTTTGAGAAGGAAGTTAATTCGATGTGGATTTAATAGGGATGATCGATTGCAGAATAAAGTTTGTGATCCGGGTGCATTGAAAGTGAGCCCTCGAGCCTCGAACGTTCGTTCTGCTCTTCCAACAGTCTAGAGTGTCTAGACATATCATGATCCTGTGCGGGATATTTCAGACAATAATCTGAAAGAGGAAGACGTTCAAGCTTTTTCAAAAAGTGATAAGAGGAATATGATTATATGGGGGAGAAAGGAGAGATCTCCTGAGGGAATCAAAAATTGCTTCTGAGATTTAAATAGAGTTCTTTGGAAAGGCTTTAGTCTAACTAAGGCGAGGGTGGAACCACTGTGGTAATCTGCTAGACCGCTTGGTTATCCTTACTGGTTATCAGAGTAATGCACTTGAACGTGGAGTAATCTACTTGTAATCTGGAGTAATCCACTTGTAATTTGGAGTAATCTGGAGTAATCCACTTGTAATCCGAAGAAATCCACTTGTAATTCAGTTTATTTGAAGTAATTTAGGTAATCCACGTAATTAATTTGTAATCCAAATCCTTTTTAGTTGAAATTTATGTATTTTATTGAAAATTCATTTCTTTGGTTGAAAATTTAATTATATTGTTGAAAAATCATTTCTTTCAGTTTAAAATTAATTTTTTAAACTGAAAATTGAAGTATTCCACTTTTAGTTGAACTTGTATCTTTTTAATTAAAAATTCAACAGCTTGGTTGCAATTTGAACTACTTTGATAAAAATTAAATTTTCTGGTTGAAGATTCCTGATTTCAGTTAAAAATAATTTGGTTGAGTGTTAATCTTCTCAGTCGAAATTCATGTTTTTAGTTGAAAGTTCAACTCTTTGGTGAAAAATTAATCTACTTTGTAAGAAATGCAACAATTTGGTTAAAAAGTGATTTTTTTGTTGAAATTCAACTGTTGTGTTGAAAATTCGTCTTTTTGAATTGAAATTTAATATTTTTAACTGAAAAATTCAAGTATTCTACATCTAGTTGAAAATGTAACTTTTCACATTCTCATCAGGGTCGAAAAATTAACAATTTTGATGAATTGTCTTTTGGTTGAATATTTATTTTTTATCTAAAAATTTAACTATTACAGTTAATGATTCATCATTTTGGTACAACATTCATCTCGGCTAAAATGTGTGAAATCCCTTTAAATTATTTAAAATAATTGAAAATTCCTTGGAATCTTATAAAATATCTCAAAATCTTTGAAATACATTAAAATCTTTAGAAATACTTAAAAATATCTGAAAAGCTTTGAAATATGTAATCCCTTAATTCTTATGAATAAATTCCTTGAAATTCATTAAAATATTATAAAATCTCGTGAAAAATACACAAAAAGTACTTGTTACAGGAATTCCCTGCACAGAAAAAAAACAGAAGATAAATTTTACATCGATTTCCGACGAAAGATTCTTTGCAACAAAAATTAACTTCACAGGATAAACTTTACAGAAATATCGTTTAAACTTTCTTTTTTATTCCATGACAAACACATGTATTTTGAAAGACGCGAAGTTGGCTGAAGAAAACTTTATCTCTGTAAAACATTTCCTGCAAGGAATTTTATTTTTAGTTTTTTCTGTGTGACTTTTGCAATTTTTGTTAAAAATTCCTGAACTTTTCCTGATTTCCAGGTTTTCTCTGATCAGACTTAGACGATAATATTGACTTTTTCAAGTGATGGCTTATAAATGTTACCTTCTTAATGATTTTAATGCTAGTTGTGAATAAAATTTCAAGTTTGTTAAGCTCAAAATTTGAAAAAGATTTTATTTTAAAAAGCTCAATTTCTAAACTGTACATTTACTTTAGATAAGACAATATCAGCAAATGCACATATGCATCATAGGTGATATTCTGTGTGTCGCATATTATGAATTTATAACACTAATTTTTAAATGTTTTTACAATACCAATTAAAAAAGAATTGTTTCACTCCTCCAATTCATCTCCATTAATATATGAAATGTGAAAGGATAAATGAGAGCGATTTGTGTCTATAGGTACATATATATTTATACGTCTTTTCAGTTCATTTATTATAATTTCTAGTATTTAGAAAGGATGAAGATCGCTTTTTATACTCTACTTTTAACCTCAGGGACCTTCCTTAATTCTATTGGTGAGCATTTCTCTATCCTAACGTTTTATAAAAAGATTTCTCACCCTTTTTGCTCTTTTTATTTCATGTATTATATTCATCTGATTTTTTATACAAATGTTTCATTACTTTAAAAAAAATTTTCGAGATGAATTTGACTTCTTAATTTCAACTTCATCATAAATTCGTAACTCCAAGTGTATTGATACAAACCCTAAAATTTTATTCAAACAAAAATTGTGAGGTCACATGACACTCTGATAAAGAATGTTCTGTATTGTACAAAAAAGGATAGTTAGAATTGTAGATATTAGAATTTAAATACTTAAAAAAGTCGAATTGTCTGCATAAAACCTCCACAGGGACCTATAAATATTTTTGTTTAAATCTGGCAAAAATAAGGGATTTTTTTCTTGCCAAAAGAAAGAAATTTCTGAGTTAAGGTTTAAGATAATCTAAAAATAAGGATTTCATGAAGACCCTGAGAAAGTATAATTAATTTGGATTTGCTCGAAGAATGCCTTTATTTGCGTAACTTTGATATTTTGTGGACATCAATTTTTGTTTACATTTCTGGAGGTATCTAAAACATTTCTACAGGTAAAAATTCTATCTACATTTCTACAGATTTTAAAATTATTTTAAGAAAAAGGGGCCTGATAAAGATTAGTAATATCTGACGGGACTGCAAATAAATATCTGTTCAAATTTGGCGAGTCGTTTAAGCCCTTCAGAAATGTGAAACAAAAATTTGTTAACGCGCAAACCCAATACGTATATCGATCAAATCTAAATTAATTATACTTTTTCAGGGTCTTCATTAGCTATAGTTTTCCACATAATTCACTTCCGATTTCCACAATTTTGTTTTTTCGATCCACCTTAATGTCTATTCATTGCAAGATTTTCGCTATGCGTTATATTTAAAGTATTAAAATTTAATGCACTTATTTTTTTCACAGAATTAAGTTCACAGTGTATGGGAGGGCCCAATCAGGTCCACAAATCGATTGGAGGGCCCAGTACGTCCGCACCTGATAACACTACCCATAAGTCCGAAGAGGTCAAACCGAATGTTTTAAATATAACAATAATTTATGCTTACAAAATTAATGAAAAGCTTTTCTACAAAAAAGATGGTAAATTTATACAAGTCACTCATCATCTGCCAGTATCAGTTGTTGGACTTTTCACTGTTGGAAGAATAGAAAATAATCATGTTCATGCATTCTATAATGAAAAAGAATAAATGGTTATAATACACAATGAATTTAAATTGCCATTCGAAATAGACGCAGAATACGCTGATAGCCTAGGTATTGGCAAACCATTTCTAGAACCACAATCCGAAGAGCCACCTAACAAAAATAAAAAAAATAAATCAGGAAATCCACGCAGATAGCAACGCGCAGGCAATTAAGGGGGGATCCTGCTTTAGGAGGCCTAAAAAAAGCGTTTTTGGGAGGATTTTTTTTGACAGAAAAAAATAAGAAAGTCTAGCGAACTTTTTAGAATATTTTAATACATATTTAAACATTATAAAAAAAAATTTGAGAGAAAAATATCAGCGGGATTTAAAAGAATCGGCGGGATTTAAAATAACGACGGGATTTAAAAAAAATATCGGCGGGCAAGATAGGAGTCGTAATTTTCGCCTGAAACAAAAAAACCAAAAAAAAATTTAATTTTAATATATTTTTCTTCTAAAGCACGATCCCCCCTTAGTTAAAGACAGAAAAACTGTAAAATTGTATCTGTGAACGTTTGTTAAGTCTTTAAAAATTCATAAATATCAAAATCTGAGTTCTTAGCCATAGATAAACAACTATAAACAAGGGCCTCAATAGAAATAATGATCAGGATGCTGGCCACGAAACTTCATTTTCAAAATTCCAAAAAGGGGAAATTGGGCGATTCTTCATAATATAGGACAATAACAGGGGACAGAATTATGCTAAATAAAATTGATGTAGATACCAAAACAAACAAAAAAAAAAGATTTTTAATCCGAAGAAATAAATCAACAAAAAAGTTTATTTTCCATCAAGAAAGTTGGATTTTTCAACCAAATAGGAGAATTTTCTACAAAACGATTGAATTTTCAACCAAAAATTTGCATTTACTCCTGGATATTCAAACCTTCAATCAAAAAATATTGAACTTCAAACAAAAACAGTTGAATTTTCAACAAAAAATTTAATTTTCCACCAAGATGACTTTTCAGCCAGAAAAGATGACTTTAATAAAATAGTCGAATTTTCAACAAAATAATTATATTTTGTAACCAAATAAATGAACTTTTAGCCAAAAAGACATATTTTCAACAAAATGGATGAATTTTCAAACAAAAAAAATAATTCTTTAATAAATTAATTTCTTTTTCTACTAAAAAAAAGACAAATTTTCAAAAAAATACATAAATTTTCAAGAAAAAATATGATTTTTTAAAATAATTGATTTTCTGTCATGAACGATAAAAGATGAATCAAAAATGCAAAAGTTAAATTCTCAGTTAAAAAAATTATTTTAGAAAAGCAAAATTTCAACAAAAGGTATGAGTTTTGAACTAAAATTTTGAATCTTCAAGAACAGAAAAATGAATTTTTAACAAAGCAATTCAAGTTTCAACTGATTAGTTGAATTTTCAACTGATTAGCTAAATTTTCAGCTGGTTAGTTGAATTTTCAACTGATTAGTTGAATTTTCACTAAGTGGTTGAATTTTTAACCAAAATGGATTAATTTTTAGCGAAACATGTAATAGCTGATATTTCAACCAAATCAAATAATTTTCAACTAAAAAGTTGTATTCTTAACCAAAAAAAAAATGAAATTTTAACCAACAAGATTAATTAAAAAAAAAGGAATTTTGAACAAAATACATGAATTTTCAATTCGAAAGGATCAATTTTCAACTTAGCAGTTGAATTTTCAATCAAGCAAGATTTTAATTTACATGAAAAACAGTTCAATTTCACAAAAAATAAGTTTTCAACCAAATAGTGAAATACTCAACTAAAACTGATTGATTTGCAACCAAACAGTTGCAATTTTCACCAAAAAGATGAAATTTCTACTTCAATTGTTCAAATTTCAACAGGGGGCGAGGAAAAGAATTTTCAATTGAAGAATAAAATTTTAAATCAAATAATAGGATATTTAACTAAACGAGGTGAATTGTGAATCAAAAATATAATAGTAGACTTTTCAACCAAAAAGAAAGAACTTTCAACCAAAAATAGTTAGATTTTCTTATTGGATTCTATTGACTCAGTTCGCATTTAGGCGAAAAACAAGAAAAATGGGACAATGGAGACCTTTCTTGAAAACAGGAGAAAAAAGTGGAATTTTTAAAAGAAGAGGAAAATAGTGTGAAGTCTGCATTTTTATTGTACAATATTTTAAAAATTAAATAAAACCATTTTTAATTTAAATGTATAAATTTTGATTCATTATTCTTGAGAGTTGTTTAAAGAGCTTCTTACGGATATTATCGGATTTTTGACATTTTTGTTTCCAAATTCCCGACTTTTTCAAAAATAACGGCAAATGATATAAATAAAATAAATTTGATATATAATTTAATTAATTAAATAGTACAAAATAAATACAAATTACAAAGAATTGCACGAAGAGTATACATACATTTTACACAAATCGTTGATACACCGATATGAAATAAATCAAATCTAATGATCTTTTTAGTTATTTTTTTAATAGACTTGCGAAATAGAGCTGAAGGCCCAATTATCGTGTAATATTTACATAATTAATTAATTTTTTAAATTGGCACTTGAATAGAATTATAATTTTAGGCGCGTGTATCCACCTTTCAGAAAGTCGAATATCAGTCAGGCAACAACTTGAGACTTTCTAATTACATCAGAAGGGCAACTGTCCCGTCACTTTGGCTTTGCTTTTCGAGTTTGAGATAGTGCATGATCTAACGAGGTTAGCACTTGCTTTTAAAGGTAATAAATTAACTAACTCCCTCAGACATATATCGGTGATGATACTCGCTTCAAAAAAATTTGAACTCTTTCCGTAATAAATTAATACAGTAGGGGAGTGCGGACAAGATGAGCATACGGGGTCAAATGAGACACTGCATTTTCTCTCAAAATATTTAATTTTTGTTGCTGTTCCTTTCAGAAATAAGAGAAATAATTATATTGAATATTGGGAAATAAAAGAAATGAAACAACGTAAATTAAGTGAAAATAAAAATGATTGAAGTTTGAACAACTGAATCCTGTTATCCTATGGTATTTTGAAACAAAAAAAATGTTTGCAAATGACAGATAATATTTTTAGTCTAGGGCGAGTGGGAAGCAACTCTTTAAAATGCAATCAACATACTAAAAACGATTATTTTTTGACAAGATTGTTGAATTTTCAATAAAATATATAAACCTTCAACTAAATAGTTCGAATTTCAAACAAGAAGATTAATTTTCTACCGAAAATATGCATTTTCAACAAAATATGTGCATGAATTATCGAACAATTTGTTGAATTTTCAACTAGAAAAGGTAAATTTTCAAGAAAATAGTTGAACTTTCAAATTAAAAAGGACAAATTTTCGACCAAAAATGGAACAGTTTAATTTCCACTTAAACACTTAATTTTCAGCAAAAGAGATAAATTATCAACTAAAATAGTTAAATTTTTAATTGAAAATAAGAAAATTAAAATGAAGAATCTTCAACCAAAAAAAACTAATTTTTAACAAAATTGTCAAATTTTCTACAAAGTAGATCTTCAAACATCTTTTTTAATTTCCTCAAGAATTTTAGGAAAATTATATTTATACAATCTTAAAAATACGTAAACAAATAGAATTAAAAAAAACACATTATTCGAATTTTTTTGTATTAAAAACGATATTTACTCTCAAATTATAATTTTGTTGATTTTTTTTCATTGTTGACTGAAAAATCTTTTTTTTTGTAGTTGGAAATTTCACTTTTTTGGTATAAATATCTTTTTTTTCTGTCAAAAGTGTCACTACTTGTTTAAAAGATGAACTGCTTTATTGAGAATTCGTCTTTTCTGGAAGGAAATTCATCTTCTTGGTTAAAAATTCATTTTTTTGGTTGAAATAAAAATAAATAATAAAAATATTTTTGTATTGCAATATCAATTATTACATTTTTCGTTAGGAATTCTTCTTTTTTGTTTGAAAATTTCACTACTTGATTAGAAGTTGAAATACTTTGTTAATAATTCATATTTTTTGTTGGAGATTAATCTTCTTATGTTAGTGGAAAATTCATCTATTTGGTTGAAAATTCAAGTTTTTGATTGAAAATTATCTTTTTTGTTAAAAAATCGTATTTTTGAGTTAAAGAATTAAACTGTCTGATAGAAAATTCGTATCTTTTGAAAATAATTTGATCTTTTTTTGTTAAAAATGAACTTGTAAAATGTTAATCTTTTCGTTGAGGATTCAACTATTTTGTTGAAAATTTGTCTTTTTGGATGAATTCGTTTTTGAATTCAAATTTATATCTTTTTTAGTTTAAATAATTACTATTTATATTACATTTCATTACTTTTTTGTTGAGAATTCATCTTTTTTGGTTGAAAATAAACGTTTCTGTTAAAATTTTTATTTGGCACATCTGAAATCTTTAAAAAAAATTTCGAAAATCTGACAAACATTATATTTATTTAACCTCTAAAACAAATAAATAAATAAATAAATAAACCGAAAAAATAAATAATTATTCGAAATTGTTATTTTGTTTTGAAAATTATTTCTCCCTCAAACCGAAAATCTACACGCGAGCATAGAACGCGATTGATGATACTATAGTGATTTTAAATTTTTTAAAGATGACATCTAGAATTATTTGGATTTGTAAACTGCAATTATTTCATGAAAACCTAGACATAAGTAATTATATATTAAAATATGTAATTTCTTGCTTAATAAACTTAACATCCTACCCGAGACTTTACTAACTAATTTACGAAATTATACCCTAAGGAGTATGCCGGTAGCAAAACGCTTTCAATGCAAGGGAAAGTTGCTTCAAACAATATTCAAATCAGCCTCAACTTGATTAAAATACATACAACGTAGTCAGTTATGTTATAATATTTTCATCAATTAAAAGAATAAAAAACATGTTACGAAATAACATATTAATTAAAAAGACTTCTTTTTAATTGTTACTCAACACTTTACCTTCTCTCTATACGAGACAAGGATAGCGGAAATATAACAGAAGACAATTTCCGGTATCAAAATGCGCAAATATTTAAAATAAAGTAACTTACCGCCATATCTTCGCTTCTGTAGGCAGTGAGAGTTTGTTCATCCTGGAGCAGGACGCAATAACAAGGCTCCCAACATGCTTCGGCGGATGCATCTCCGACACAGCAATCTGCCTCTGCAAAAAGAACAAACAAAAATCACATGAGTTTCATTTTCTGGGTTGCTACAAAATCCCATTTCCGAAATTCCCCGACTTTCTCCAAATAGTTGAATTGTCAGTGAAAAAAGATTAGACTTCATCACAAAAACATTTGAATTTTCAATAAAAAAGTTAATTCTCAACCAAGAAGATTACTTTTCTACCATATTATTATTATTATTATACCATTAAGCCATTTCCCTTTCGGGGTAGGCGTGACTTGCTCGGTTGGAAAGTAGTGGGATAGGTATGTAGGTGTAAAGTAGGTCGTTATATGGTATAAGGTAGATAGGTATATAGGTATGTGTTATGGTATAGATATTTTAGATTGATCTGGAGTTTTCGTGTTATTTATTCAAATAACACGTTCACTCCGCAACACTGCTCCGACCCAGGTTGCTGATCAATCTCTCTAGCGATCACCCCAAGTGAGGAGCCTCACAAAATTGTTATGTATGGTTCCCCACTTGGGCCCATTAGTATCCAAGGTCTTTGTTTCAGGCATCATTCACTCTATTGTCACTCTGCTTATAAACTATTTGTCGCCACACATTTCTGTCCTGGCATACTACTCTAGCTTCATTTACGTCCATGCATTTCTTCATGCAAGCTCTTCTGTTCCTATGACTTCTTATGTCTCTTCGGATCAATGTCTCATTTACAGATTCTAACCATTCTTTCGGCGGTCTACCTCTGGGCATTCTGCAATTTACTTTACCTTTATATACTTGCTTCGTCAGTCGTTCATCTTTCATTCTTTCAAGATGTCCGAACCATCTTAACTGATTTCTTTCCCATATGTCAACTAGCGTGTCTCCTGTACCACATTCTTTGAGGATTATCTCGTTTCGGACTTTGTCCATCAGTGTTTTTCCGCATATTATGCGCAGAGGTTTCATGGCGATCGCGTTGATTTTACTCCTGTCCTTTTCTTGACAGGTCCATGCCTCGCTACCGTATAGTACAGTTGGTACGAATATGGAATTATGTATGGCCATTTTAGCTTTTTTTGATATGTTTTTATTCGTGAGGATGGATCCTGCTCTACCGATAACCTGCTTACCCTTATTTATGCGCCTATCTAATTCCCCATCTATTTTTCCGTCGCTAGTGAATAGACTACCTAGATATACGTACTTGTCAACTTGTTCTAATCTCACATCATTTAGGACAATGTTGCATATTGTTTTCTCACTTTTTCCCTCAAAAACCATGACTTTCGTTTTATTCACGTTAATTTTGAGGTCCATGTTCTTCATGCTTGTGTTAAGTTTATTCAACATTCTTTGCAAGTCTTCGACTGATTCTGCCATAACAATCTTGTCATCTGCGAAAGCCAACCCACGTACTTTGACGGTTTCGAGATCTATACCTTTTTCGTTGAAGAGGGCAGTTCTTAGACACTTATCGATGAATATGATAAATAGCCACGAGGACATAACGCATCCTTGTTTCACGCCTTGCATAATATCGAACCAGTCACTCAGTTTCCCATTTACCCTTACACTTGCTTTACTAACCATAAAGGATGAATTTTCTATCAAATAGGTCAAATTTTCAAAAACAAAAAAACAGTTGAATTTTTGGCCAACAAATTTTACTTGATAAAATTCATGAATTTTCAACAAAATAATTGAATTTTTAACAAAGAAGTTACATTTTTAACCAACTGGCTGAATTTTCAACCAAATGTTTGAATATTTTAAAGAAAAAGGACTAAGCTTAAACCGAGAACTGTTGCATTTTCAATGATAACAAATAAATTAAATCTTTAATTTAAATTAGATTTGCAACCTACCAACATAAATTTTCAAACACAAAAAATTAATTCTGAACTAAACATTTGAATTCACAACTTATAAGTTGAACTTTCAAGCAAAAGGGACGAGTTTTCAACAAATCATTAAAAATTTCAAACAAAACAAAAATAAAACTTCAACCAAAAAAGATGAATTTTCGACAAGATACATAAATTATCAAGCAAAAAAGACGCATGTCCAATAAAAAGTTCAAACTTTCGACCAAAAAGATGACTTTTTAACAAAATCGTTTAATTTTCAACAAAATATTTAAAATTTCAACAAAATAGTTACATTTTGAACCAATTAGTTGAATTTTTAAATAAAAAAAGATAAATTTCCAACGAAAACTGGAATGGTTAAATTTTCAGTAAAAAAAAATTATTTTTGACGAAAACAAAACGAATTTTCAACAAAATAGTTCAATTTTAAACCAAGAGATTAAATTCCAAATAAAATGATGAAGCTACAATAAAAAATAGATTTTTAACAAATTAGTTTAACTTTCAACTAAGTAGTTAAATTTTAAATAAAAAAAATATGAATTATTCTCAACGAGAAATGTAATTTTTGATTTATTAATATGAAAACTGCTTTTATTTTAAATTGAAAACAGTTGAATTCAATCAAAATGACGAATTTTTTTCAAAAGTAGTTTTAACAAAGTAGTTTAATTTTGAACAAGCTGATTAAATTTTGAACGAAGTAATTCAATTTTCAACAAAATAGTTACATTTTCAACCAAGTAGTTGAATTTTTAAATAAAAAAGATGAATTTTCAGGGGAAAATGGAATAGGTAAATTTTCAGCTAAGAAAATTAATTTTCGACAAAAATTAAACGAATTATTAAAAAAAAAGTTCACTTTTCAACCAAAAGATAAATTTTCAACTGAAATTATTGATCTACAACAAAAATGAATTTTCAACAAAATAGTTAAATTTTCGACCAAACAAAAAATTTGTTAACTAAAATGATGAATATTTAACCAAAGAAATTAATTGCTAACAAGAAAATTTAATTTTTATCCAAAAGATAAATTTTGTACCAAAGAAGACAAATTTGCAAACAAATTAATGAATTTTCAACTGAAGAAAATCAATTTTCAACCAAGCATATAATAGGGAACACAAAACTCCAAATAAGCCTACAGTAGACAGTCATTCATTAAAAGCACAAATTTACCCCAAAAAATGAATGTTAATTTTAGCTTATCAACACGTATATGAGAAATGTCCCAACTATTGATTCAATTCAATGAATTATCTTATACACATTATTATTATTTAAAATAATTGATTATCTACTGTAGGGTTGTCTCCCTTCAGTTAGAAAAATTAATTTTCAACCAAACAGATGATTTTTTAACCAAGAAGATTAATTTCTATCAAAAAGGTAAATTTTACACAAAAAATGGAATAGTTATATTTTCAGTTAAATAAATGAATTTTTAACTACAAAAGATGGACCTTTAATATAGCGATCGTACTTTTGAACAAATAGTTAATAGAAAAATAAATTTGTAACTACACAACTGAATTTTATACCAGAAAGATGATGCTTCAACTCATGAGATTACTTTTTAACCAAAAAGACGAATTTTCAACAAAATAGTTGAATTTTCACCCGAAATAGATAAATTTTCAATTTGAAACAGAATACTTAAATTTTCACAAAAAAAATTAATTTTCAACAAAATGAAATAAGTTAAAAAAATAGATGAATTTTCAACCAAGAAGATTAATAATCTATAATTCTTTGTAGTTGATGTTGTACATCAACTCCGAAGAATCTATGAATCTAAAGAGTCAATATAACCCCCATTAATTAATAAAATTAATTTTCAAAAATAAAAACTTTGAACAAAATAGTTAAATTTTGACTAAGAAAGGGGTTTCAACTAAAATGACGAATCATCCACTAAAAAAATCATTTTTAACAAAATAATTCCATCAAAATGTAGTTGATATTTTAATCCAAAAGATCTTATTTTTAAACAAAAAAAAATTGTGATTTCTAATAAAAAAGATAAAATTTCCACCAAATGACAAAATGATTTAATTTACTTCAACTTCAGTTTATAGAAAATTCCTTGTCATTCTCTGACCAGTTGTAAATTCCCTGACTTGTAGCAACTCTGATTTTCCACACACAAAAAAAAAAGAAAAGTTCCTAAAATTAAATATACAAAATGAAAACTGACAAAAGTTTAGGGTAAAATTAAATTCAGAACATATTCATCACCTCACGATGCCGACAAATGAACAATTGCAGGAGTAAAACTGAATAACGTGGCGTCGCTCGAATAAGCGTGACCAACCACGCGTTCGTCTAAGCTGATTAGTTAATTTGCAAAATTCCCGGTGGACATTTGAAAAGAATTACCATAAGTTCCCCGGTGCATGATTCGTTAAACGAAGTACGTTGCCAGTAGCAATGCAAATCACGTTCTCTTAACAGAACGTGCCTACGTCTGTTCTTGAAAGACCATTAACTAAAATAACCACCAGAATTTACTGCTTTTACTACAAAGTGGAGCAGATTCATATTTGAAATTTGAAGAATTCGCAACATTGAAACCTCACAAATTTGGATCACTTCCAATTTTCCTTCTCTCAAATTTCAGACTTCACAGCGCATGTCCAACAAAATAGTTGAACTTTTAACCAAAAAATATTAATTCTCTACCAAAAGATAAGAATTTTCAATAAGAAGTTCATTTTCGACCAAGAAAGATGATTTTTCAACCAAATAATTGAATTTTTAACAACAAACATAAATTTTAGACCAAAATAGTTGCATTGACAACAAACTAGTTAAATTTTCAAGTAAGAGACGAATTTGTAACGAAAAGGTTAAATTGGTTACCTAACAATTGAATTTTTAACATACAAACATGATTTTTCAACGAAGTATATGGTGGCATTTTCAAAAAAAAAAAAAA
>CAKNXH010000131.1:98528-113480 GCA_932178445.1 Andricus quercusramuli
ACTTTATGCCCAATTAATGAAAAAAGGTACAATTATTGAATTCATAACATTAAAAATATAATAAATAATTGTTCTTATTTTCTTTAAATTTGACACTTTTTAATGATTTAAGAACTTTCAGCATCCTGCTATTCCTCTTGACCTCCGTCCCAGTCTCTTCCAACAGTCAGCTCAGTCCTGAAGGCATCTGACGTGGTGTTTTTGCATTAAATTTGGTTTAATACGATTACTCAACCGAGAATGAGAAACAACACAAAGGCAGTCACTTATTTTATTTATTTTTACTATAAAAAAACGGAAGAACTTTGTAAAAATAGTCTGATTTTACGAAAGCGTCATCGGACTCGACTTCAAGAAAAAATGGCGTGCGCGACTGCTTTAGTGCAGACGACAGAGCCCGTCTGCGGCGTTGCGGCTCGCGCAGTCGCACACGTTTACTAATACAGGCGGGTTATTCAAAATTACAAAATGCTAAGTTTAAAACAAATGTTTATTTATTGTTGTTTTACTTGAAAATGTTATCGGTATGCGTATTTTATGATTTGCACCGCGCTTCTTATCACAATTATCCTGATTCATATTTATTTCTAACCGGATGCAGTTTAAAATAAATTTAGCGATGTAAGTAGCAGCAGACCACAGCCGACATTTTAACTCTCTACTGCCCTCTATCGACATAACTGGGGTTACTTTTTGTTTTCAGAATCCAGACTGGTTTGCTCCGATAGAGCTCACTATGGGCATTCTATGGGTAAGCCCAATTTAAGCCCAATTAAGAACAATCAAGCACTGATCGGCTTTATCAACATAAGTTTTGATAATTAAAACTTCTGAATAATTGGAAAAGCTTCACGATTTGGGTGGAATTGAATCCACTTACGCATATTATCAAAATAATATGTTAATTAATGTAGAACGTCCACTATCGGCGTTCTATGGGTATGCCCAATGTAAGCGCAATCAAGAAATCAAACACTGATGTGCTGTATTAACCTAAGTTTTGATAATAAAAAAATCTGAATAAATATAAAAGTTTCAGGATTTGTATGGGATTGCATCCACGTACTCATATAATAAAAATGATCTGTTAATTAATGCAGAACGTCCAATATGGGCGTTCTATGGGTATGCCCAATCAAGACACCAAACACTGATCGGATTTATCAACATAAGTTTTGATAATAAAAAAATCTGAGTAAATGTAAAAGTTTCAGGATTTGTATAGGATTGCATCCACGTACTCATATAATAAAAATAATCTGTTAATTAATGCAGAACGTCCACTATGGGCGATCTATGGGTATGCCCAATGTAAGCCCAATCAAGACGCCAAACACTGATCGGCTTTATCAACATAAGTTTTGATAATAAAAAAATCTGAGTAAATGTAAAAGTTTCAGGATTTGTATGGGATTGCATCCACGTACTCATATAATAAAAATAATCTGTTAATTAATGCAAAACGTCCACTATGGGCGATCTATGGGTATGCCCAACGTAAGCCCAATCAAGACGTCAAACACTGATCGGCTTTATTAGAATAGATTTTGATCATTAAAAAGTCGGAATAATTGGAAAAGTTTCAGGATTCGGGTGGGATTACATCTACTTACTCATATACTTAAAATAATCTGTTAATTAATTTCACTTTTTGTTATCTGGGCTAACCAGTTGGGGCCCAATTGGCGCCCAATTGGCGCCCAATTATAAGTTGGGCTAAGTTGGGCCGATTTCCACATGGGCGTGAATTACCTTACGCAGATAATAAGATTGTTACGGCATAGTCAGCCCTTGAATTGCGAATAATGTTGAGTAGACTAAACACTAGCATGAAGAACATGGGTCTCGTGATGAACGTAAATAAAACAAAAATTATTGTATTTAAAAGAACGGATAAGAAAATAGTATGCAACATTACCTTAGACGAAGAGGGGATAGAACAATTTCATAATATTACGTGTATCTTGGAAATTTATTTCCTAATGATAGAAAGATAGATGGAGAGTTATCCAGGCGTATAAACGAGAGTAAGACGGTTATTGGAAGTGTAGGACCCATTACCAGAAGTAAAAACATAACAAATAAAGCTCAACTTTTAATAGCTTTGCGCTTGAACCCACTGTGGTGGAATACCCAGAGGCAGGCCGAAGAAAAAATGGTGGGGATGTGTGCATGAGACTCTAAGGCGACAAGATACGAGTATAAAAAGCCGTAGAAACACAAGAGCTTGCATGAAAGATGTATTGATGTAGAGAAAGGCAAATTTGTACTACAAAATAGGGATGCGTGATTGACTTTTGGATCAAGAAACAAAATGCTGGATGTTTTCAACATTACATTTCAAAATTTGCATGCCACTATTGACACTATTTTTGTTCCCTGAAGTGAGTTCGAATCCTGTGTTTTTATTTTCATGTTTTATTTAAAATTAATTAATCAATTTCAACAAACATATGAATTGTATACTAGCATTTAACATGGAAGTACTTAAATCTTGAACATCTAAGAATTCAGCAAACTGCATAAATTCTAGCACCGCATAGTTGGTGTGGAAGGTTTTACAAAAAAGGCAGAGGTGGCACGCGGAAAGACAACATTGAAGCTGAAGGGCATGAAAAGAATGAGTCCATGATAAGATCACTGGTAATGAACTGGCCGGCTTCGGTGTGCGTCTAATGAGGACTTGGCTCTGCGGAGTCACTCGTAGAGACGGGAGGCTGAGACAACTTGGAGCATCCTCACCTGGAAGACCTCTCACCTGTCCTCTTTAAGAAACTCACCGCTTCCTCTTACTTTCTTATTTTCTTATTCTCTACCACTAGTATTTTGTCTTCCATCCCTTTTTCTCTTTCTTTCCCTTATTTTCTCTATCTTTTTATCTCTTTCTTATCGTCGCCTCACGTAAAGGCGACCACACGTGGACATGAGAATTACGAGAAGAGCCAGGGTTCTTGGCTATTCTCCTTTTTCTTTTTTTATAAGAGGCACACCTGGATGACCTCTTCGTTATGTATCTCTATCTTCCTGCTTGCCTACAAATCTTTCTCTTTAGGGCCCAGTGCAGCATCAGCTTTCGAGATTTTAGATTGGGAAGAGGCTCTGCTTCCATGGGAAAAAGATAAATTTGATAAGATGGAAAATCGTTTTTCGGGTTACATAGCATGTCTCGCAATCTCCTTCTATTTGTAGTCTAGTCAAATTAGACGAAAAAAGTAAATGTGCTGGAACTTGTTGATACCAGCAATTTTGTTTGCTTGAAACGTTCAGATAGACGTACTATTAAAGCTCAGAAACCATCGAGCAAACTAAAGTAGAGGCACTCTTGTTATTCACAAATAACTGAAAATTTCAAAAATTTTCTCACATGATAGCGTGAGTTGTTCCATTTAGGTGAGACATAAAGTAAATATGTATACGAGATGATTTTTAGAGGATGAAATAAGCTTTTAAATGAACCCTCATCGAACCGTCTGCAGTTAATAGTTTATGACATGTGAAATATTGTTAACTAGGAGTGCGCCTTCACTGAGTAATTGACGTATGTAATGAATTTTCATTGTTATAAAAAAAATATATCCACTTTCTCGTAAAAGATCCATAAAGTGGGAGGTCTGTTGAGTATAAAATATTATACATGTTTTCTTTTGGTATACTTTTCGCTTGAAATTATATTTTTTAGGAAGAATTTTAATATGAAATCATAAAGTTTCGAAGAAGACTGAAAATTTCTGAATGTTTTAGGCTGTGTTATTCTTTTCACAGAAAATTTGTATTTTCAAACAAAAATCATCATCTAGATTCCCAATTTTCAACAATTTTAGGTTATGTTTGCGTTTTACATCGGAAATGGGTATTTTTAATTAAATGTTATTAGATTTCAAGATTTAAAATTTTTCAACAATTTACGTCTTTAGGCTTTGTTAGTGTTTTTTACCGTTTAACGTTTTTTTTTAGGAAAAATTGTTAGATTTTAAAGGTTCATCATTTTTCAACAAATTTAGGCTGCGTTAGCATTTAACAACAAAAATTGCTATTTTAAAACAAAATAATTCTAATTTGAACAAAATTTAGAATCTTTAAACAATTTTGGATTATGTTATTGTCTTTCGCGGCAATCGGTATTTTTAATTAAAAAATATATATGTGTAAAGAATGAAAAATGTTAACAATTTTAAGTTATGTTAACGTTTAAGACCAAGATTAGCAATTTTAGAACAGTTTCAAGTTACATTAATATTTTTCACATGGAATCGGTTATGTTAAACAAAAATCGTTAGATTTTGAAGAAGATTTCTAATTCTGAACAATTTTTTGTTGTGTTATGTAATTATTTTTCGTCGGAAATTATTGGTATTTTCAATGAAAACTTATTCGATTTAAAAGAATATTTGCAGTTTTTCAACAACTTCAAGTTATTTCAGACTATTTGTGCTTTTAGTCGGAAATTGAAAGTTTTAATAAAAAATCATGAGAGTTTAAAGAAAGTTCATAATTTTTTAACAATGTTTAGGTTACGTTGGAATTTTATAACGAAAATTGGTATTTGCAACCCAAAATCATTATCATTTGAACAACCTTTAGAATCTTTTAGCAATTTTCGATTATATTAGTATTTTTCGTCGAAAAAATATTGGTATTTTCAATAAAAAATAATTAAATTTTAAAGAATGTTGCGACAAGTTCTGATGAAAAACGCCAGTTTTTTATCGAAAATTTACCATTTTTTTAATCATTAGATTTCGAAGGTTCATAATTTTTCAACAATTTTAGGTTACGTTTTGGCGTTTTAGACAGAAAATTCGAACGTTTAAACAAACATGATTATAATTCGAACAAAATTTAGAATCTTCTAACAATTTTGAATTATGCTAGTATTTTTAGTCGAAAAAATTGGTATTTTTAATAAATTATTGGATTTCGAAGGTTCAGAATTCTTGAACAATTTTAGATTACGTTGGCGTTTTACATCGAAAAGTGGGATTTGAAAAAAATTATTATAATTTGAGCATTTATTCCAGTTCTATCAAAAAATGTTATTAGTTAAAGTTATAAAGTATTCCTAAAATGTGCTACAATACAGTTAATTTTGAATATATGTTTGTGACACATTGTAATGAGACGGAAATCGTGATAGATGTACATATCTTATTATATGATAATATTTTACACTTTAGTATCCTTTTACGATTATTGTAGCTGTACGTACTCGTATTCACCTCGCTTCTGTCATTCGGTTACTCCTTCGAAATAAATGTTGATACGTAAGTGGCGATTTCTTGCCGGCGAGAACCGGTAGGCTGTAAATTGAAATTTATTATACCCAAGGTGGAAGCGTATGAGTCTCTCGAGGTGGTGACATGGAGCCTGAAGAAGTATGTACACAGAATGATAGGAATGCGAAAAGTATGGAAAAACCTTCGAAGTGAATCACATAGGCATAAGATAACCTGTACAACGCTTGGTCACACCGCCAATGATTGGCTACCTCATTTAAATATGCCCTTACTGAAAATTATGATTTTCTTATAGATACAAATTTAATTTAATTTTGTGCATTGAGATACATGATAGTAGTATTCTAACCTTAAAATTATGACTTATCTCGAAAAACGGATGGCCAATCATTGTCATCGTGACTAAAACGAAAACATAATAATTGGCCACAATGTCTGAAAAACAAATGACTAATATCTTTGCGAAAATTCATTGAGAATTTTTTTAACTTTCTATTAAATATTTATAAAATTGTTTGTCACTTTTTCCTTGGCCAATGAAACAATGATTGCCTTAAATTTTAATCACTACGTCGTCGCGGCCAATCATTATTGTAAACTTCTTTAAATATAAATTATTAAGTACTTTCCATACTTAGCTTACTTCGGTAATTTAAATCTTCATAAAATTTGTTATCCATCCGTCTACATATTTTAGAATTTCTTTCAACACTTATAGCATTTTTTACAAATTTTTAAACTGGATGGAAAAATTCCTTAAGTGGCAAATAATTGAACCGCTGGCGATCAAAAGGGGATACGCCCGAAACGCCGTCGTTTTAGTTGGCCCCTGGGTCATATTTTTTTCAGGTCGAATTTTAATTTTTTAATAACATATCCCGAAAGGAAATTTCATTGCGCATATTTTTAGTCCTATAAATAAATGTGATAACTTTATTAGTTTTCGAAATAATCAAGAAAATGTTACTTTTTTCTGCAATCGCAAAATACGATTTTTTTGTGTTGAATTCGCCACAAGTTCTACAATAATAGGAATTTTGTAATAAAAGTTTCAGGAAATATGCACCATCATATAAAGAAACGGACGGTATTCATAGAATTCCAATGATTTGTCACTAAAAATTTATAAAGATTTTTATTCTTCTCAGGGCGTAAATTAGATATTGAAAGATTCAAACGCTTCGGGAGTCGAACGAATTTTCAGAAAATTAAAATTAACGGTCACCTAAGTTTTTGTTAGGATTCAAGGAAGTTTTTAGGAAAATATCAGGCAATTATGTTTTATAGTTTCAAAGCCACAATTGATTTAAGATCTCAGCACCGTCCCGTACGCGTGCTAGCTCGTCTTGCAATATCAACGTATGTATAACAGCGGGCGATTGGGAGGTCAAGCCGGCCACCAAAATAATGATGAAGACATTATCATTTACTTATTATTTTTGAATAACAAATTATAAAAATTAAAACTTACTTTTCTTTTTCACCGTCCTTTATAGTTTTAGATTTAGTAATATATTCCTTTCCCTACAATATAACATAAGTTTTGTAAACTTTTTGATTAAAAGAAACGTCTCTTCAGTGAATGCTCTCCATTAATTTCGTGATAATTTGATATTTAAAACTTTTTACATTTTCAATAGTTGAATTCAATGTAAAAGATTATATTAGATTAGACTATTTGAACTAATTTTAAAATACAAGATTTTTTAGAAAAAGCTATTAAGAAATCAAATAAAAAATAATAATAGGATATTAAAATTATCAGAAAAATTAATTTTTAATTTTCTCTAATACTTTTAAGTAGCACCTTATTTCGGGAACCTTTTTTCTTATTCTTCAACCAATTTTCTTCACACCAATTTCTTTTCCTGCCTCGACCCATATTTAGGTTCTTTTTATTTTAAGTAAACTTAAAATATCCTAAATAGAATATCATATGCTAAAACTTTTCTACAATAATGCTTCTGTGCATTATTTTCCTTAGGAGAGAATCAAAATAAACATATGCTTTTTTGTTTTGGTGTTCGGCTTGACCTTCCAATCGTCCGCTGTTATATAGACGTTGATATTTCAGGACGAGCTAGCACGCGTACGGGACAGCGCAGAGATATTAAATCAATTGTGACTTTAAAACTATAAAACATAATTGCTTGATATTTTCCAAAAAACTTCCTTGAATCCTAAAAAAAGTTTAGGTGATCGTCAATTTTAATTTTCTGAAAATTCGTTCGACTCCCGAAGCGTTTGAAACTTTCAATATGTAATTTACGCAATGAGAAGAATAAAAATCGTTATAAATTTTTAGTGACAATTAATTGAAATTCTATAAATAACGTTAGTTTCAGTATATGATAATGCATATTTTGTAAAATTTTTATTACAAAATTCCTATTATTGTAGAACTTGTGGCGAGTTGAACACAAAAAATTAGTATTTTGCGATTGCAGAAAAAAGTAACATTTTCTTGATTATTTCGAAAACTAATAAAGTTATCATATTTATTTATAGGACTAAAAATATGCGCAATAAAATTTCCTATGGGGATATGTTATTAAAAAATTAAAATTTGACCTGAAAAAAAATATGACCCAGGGGCCAACTAAAACGGCGGCGTTTCGGGCGTATCCCCTTTTGATCGCCAGCGGTTCAATTGTAGTTATTACCTTACAAAAAGAGAAATAGTTTACAATGTATTCCAATGCCATCGCTTTCTCTCTTCAGAAACTTTTTATAGTGCTCACTCTCTTTTCCCTATTCTCCTCTTTACCCCGTTTTTACATAATTTTTTTGCCCCCGTTTTCAAGAAACTCCTCCTTTTTCTTGTTTTTTTTTTCGATTAGATATGAACTAAATTATTAGAATTCAATAAGAAAGTCCAACTATTTTCGGTCGAAACCTAATTTTTCTCAGTTGAAAAGTCTACTATTATATTTTTGGTTCAGAATTTATCTCTTTTGCTTAAAAATTTAATTATTTTGTTGAAAATCTAACTATTTTGCTAAAAAATCATATTTTTTTGTGAAAAATTGAACTGTTTTGTTGTATATTCGTTTTGGCTTAGTGTATTCATTTTTGTTTTAAAATTTGATCATTTGGTTGAAAATTAATTTTATTTTCTAAATTCATCTTTCTTGGTTTGAAATTAATTTTATTATTAAAACTTTAACTATTTTTTTAAAAAGTCATGTTTTTGCATAAGGAATTTACAACTATTAGATTGAATATTCAACTATTTTGTTGGAAATTCTTCACTTTCGTTTAAAAGTTAAACACTGTGATTGTAAATGCAATAGATTTGTTGAATTTTAATCATTTACTCAACTATTTAATTAAAAATCTAACTATTTTGTTGAAAATTTATCTATTTTGCTTGAAAGTTTTACTAATTGGTTGTAAATGCAACCGTTTTGTCGCAAATAATTTTTATTTTAATAATCTCTGTAGGCTGAAAATTCAAGTAATTTGTTCAAAATTCAATTATTGAATTACTAAATTAAGAATGCGTCTTTTTTCAATTGAAATTAAAATCGTTTTTAGTTGAAATGTCAACTATTATCTTTTTAGCTCAAAATTCCTTTACTTTGGTTCAAGGTTTACCTCTCTAATGGAAATTGGACTATTTTGTTGAAAGTTCGTTTTTTGATTTGTTGAAAATTAATTCATTTGTTTAAAAACTCATCTGTTTTGGTAGAAAACTATTCTTCTTGGTTAAAAGTTGGACTGCTTTATTATAAATTCACTTTTTTTTGTTGAATTTTTTTACATAGTCGCCTTTTTTTGTAGGACAATAATCCTCTTGGTTGAAAATGCAACTCTTTGGTTTAAAATTCCACTATACTGCATTGAAGGTTAAACTACTTTTCAAAAACGCATGTTTATGTTTGAAGATTCATAATTTCAGTTGAAAATTGATCTCTTTCGCTTAAAAATGAACAACTTGGTTAAAAATGCAAGTGTTTTGCTGACAATTCGTCTTTTTAGTTTAATCCGACTATTTTTAATTTAAAATTAAAATCCATTTTGTTTGATATATCAACTGTTACCGTTTTTGTTCAGAATTCATCTTTTTTCGTAGAAAATTAAACTATTTTGGTGAAGATTCGTTTTTCATTTTTGAGAAGTTTAATTTGTTGAAAAGTTGTTTTTTTTGTAGAAAACTATTTTTCCTGGTTGAAAGTTGAAGTTCTTGATCAACATTTTTTTTTTACTCTAAAACGTATTTCACTGTTTGAAATTCAACTATACTAGATTAAAAGTTGAACTACTTTATTGAAAATTCATTTTTTTGTTTGCTTGAAGATTTATCATTTCAATTGAAAATTTATCTCTTGGGATGAAAAATTAACTAATTTTGTTGAAAATTCGTTTTATATTGAGTTCAATATGGTGCCTAAAATAATTTTATTGAAAACAGAGGGAGAGATAAAATTATTGCTGAAAGTTTTAAAAACGTTTTGAAGGTATTTTCATAAATGAAAGAATCATGGTTAATAATAATCGAAGGACCTATAAGCAATGGGTTTAGCGAAGTTAGAATAAACTTTATTGTCATTGCGTTCCTCCTTCGTAATTTCCAATATTCGCTCCTTTATTTTTTGAGAGGATGAAAAAGGGAAAATGAAAGTTGCGAAACACGTACGCGCCGGAAGCGAACGACTGGGAAAATGAAACGATGCTGCAACTGCATTTTCGCGTTACGGCTGCTTCTGCGTGAGAGTAATTTCCAATGTTCTTATCTAAAACGCCAGGCACATTCGACGTTTTCTACCTTAAGCGGTGGACTTCAGATTTTACGCCTTTTTTTGTTGAAAACTTTTTTTGCAATTTAAAAACCTTGACAATTCGGCATTGTTTTTTTTTTAATGTTGCATCTCCATTTTCCTCCCTTAAATTTAATAAATCCATTAAAACACCTAAAATCGAGATTTTAATACAATTTTCCACTTTTCAAGACGCTATCAAAGAGATTCTTCTTGACGATACCAATTTTGAAATTGGTAAATCAAAAAGAATCCTAACTGATTTTTCAACCAAAAGGACGAATTTTTAACTAAAATTATGAATCTTCAAACAAACAAAAAACGTTAACAAAGTGGTTCAACTTTTAACCGCAAGTAGCTAAATTTTCAGCCGGAAAAAGATGATGATTTTGAATAAAAAAACAGTTCAATTCATCCAAAAAAGATGGCTTTGCAACAAAAAAGTTAATTTTTAATCAAAGAGTTAAATTTCCCACTAACATGATTAATGAATCGCTAACAAAGTAGTTGTATTTTCAACAAAAAATATAAACGTATCATGTATTTTGTGAATGACCCCTCATCATTTTATCATTTTCGTGAATAATAATTTTTTGAGCTTTTGTTTTTTTACACTATAATCTTTGTTAAGCTGAAATTAAAATTTTGTTTGAACATCTGAGAGCTCTCAGCTCATAAAAATACATTAGAAACAAATTTAAACGTCTAATGTAACAAAAACAGTAAAAGTATGGTTTTTAAATAGTAGTCATTTTTGTGTTTTACAAATTATCTCTTTCTAGCTTACTTAAACAAATTTAATACTTTGAACAACTAAAGGTTCTATACTGAAGAGAATGCAGTAGAAAAAATTGATGAGCATAAGGAATTAAAATCTACATATCTACTGATAAAAGTATATTTAAAATAATTCAAACATGAGCATTTGCCAATTCTGTTATTTATCTGTTTTTCAATCTTTGATCTTCTTGAATCTTTTTTGGTACATTTTTATCAGGAGTAAGTGTACGTGTAAAATCAGAAGGCATTATTAGAACGAAATATAATTTTATCAACGGAGTGCGCGGTGGAGTGGTGGTCGTGCTGTGGTCGTGCGGTGCTCGAATGTGGTTTAATCGCCGTGCGGTAGCTGATGGTGTTGTGTAGTTAAGCGGTGACCGACGGTGGTGTTGTGATCTTGAGTAGTTGCTAGTAGTATTGTAAGTCAGAATAGAAGGGTGAAAGGATCCCGACCTCCAAGGAATACCCTGGTCAGGTGAGGAGGTGAAAATGGAATACCTTTTTAGGTGAGACGGTGAACTCGTAGATCACCTATATGATGTAAGGAGGGGTGAAGGAGGTCGGGCTCGGAGAAGACCAAAGAACCCAAGAATAGACAGGACCTTGTTGTGGAAAAAGTGAATAAACTCAGTGAATTGAGGACAGTTATTGTCAACTGAAAGTGGTCTTGTATTTCGTACAACCCGCCTCTCATTCGATTTTCGACAATGGAACCGTCCCGGTGCTAAAAAGTACTAACAGTCATTTGTTCTCGCAAAAAACGGGTTAGTTAGTTTTACTATCGAAATAGTTATCGCAACTAATACCATATCTACTAATAAAAAGCTAATTGTCCTAACCAACCTTTTTTTCAGTGTACGTGTAGCAGTTGAACTTCTAACTTTCATGGAAGGAAACATTCATCACAGGGGGTAAACCCACTTTTTTTATCTTCTAGACCTGGTGTCATAGAGAAAAATTTATGTCACCTGCACGAATCCCGGAAAATGCGAGTTCAACAGGCGCTCGAAATCATAAGTGAGTTACGGCAATCATGAATCTGCAGTGAGATAAGGCAACAATGGCTTTAAATGATTTTTTCCAAGAATTATTTCTTCCCATTTTTAGAATGCTCTACTTTTTTGCGAGGCGATTCTTTGCGAAGAATGAGTCGATGGTCTCGTTTCTTTTAAGACAGCTTTAGGAGAAATCACTTTTCTATAAAGAATCCTCGACCTCGACATCTCGTGTGACCTCACGCGAGACTATTAGGTATTCTTAGAGTCGGTGTCCTCCTAACCTTAACCTTCATAAAGCTTTCTCTGGAGATCAGAGTCACCTCTTGCATATGCGTGAAAGTCTTATTTATGAGTCAAGATTGCAGAATTATTAGCATAATAATTATGCAGGATATAGGATTAGAGATTGCACTGTTTTGCGAAGAGGGTTCTTCGTGTTTTGGTTTTTGTTTTCATTCTTTTCTTCAAAATATATTAATTGAGTTCGAAAAAAGTCCTCCTCCCTGTTCAATCTTTTTCCTTTGTTCGGAGTTTACAGCCCAATATGCCAGAAAAAAAAGAAAATAGGATGATTTCTCACAAAAATAGAGGAATAATACGGTAATAATACGAGTATAATAGGGAATAAATTATTTAATTGAAATTAATGTAGACACCATATTTAACTCAGTATAAAAGGCTTTACATTTTTCAACAAGCAAAAATTTTCTACAAAAAAGATGAATTTTCAACCCGAAAAGACGAATTTCAACAAAGAGAAATTAAATTTTCAACAAAAATTTGTATTTTTAACCAAAAATTTACATTGACAACTAAATATTTGGAATTTTAATCAAATAGTTAAAATTTCATGTCGAAAAGTCCAATTTTTTCAAAGACAGTTGTATTTCTCACAAAAAAATTTATTCAACCAAGGAAGATGACTTTTCTACCATAAAAGATGAATTTTCGAACTGAAAGGACAAATTAAAAATAAAACAGTTCAATTTTCGATCGAAAAAGATGACTAAACATATAGTTCAATTTTCAACAAAATAATTTAATTTAAAACAAAGCAGTTTAATTTTTAACCGAATATTTGAATTTTCAACATACAAAGATTAATTTTGAACCAAGAAGATTAATCTTCTACCAAAGGATTATTTTTCAATCGAATAGTTGTATTTTTAACTCAGAAAAAAATAAGTTTTTGATCTGAAAATTTTAATCTTTTAGAAAACAGTTGACGCTTAAACCGTAAAAGATTAATTTTCAAGAAGAAAGTTAATTTTCAATCAAGAAAGATGAATTTTTAACCAAATAGTTGAATATCCAGCTAATGAAGAAGATTTTTGAACCCAAAACTTAACCGTTAAATTTTCGGATACAAAAATTAATTTTTAACGAAAAAAAAGGAATTTTTAACCAAAGATATGAATCTTCGACAAAAAAATGAGCTTTTAACAGAAATAGTTATACTTGCAATCAAGTAGGTAAATTTTCAAACAAAAGTGATTTAACCAAATAATTAAATTTTCCACCAAAAAAGACTATTTTTTAACAAAATACAAAAATACATGAATTTTTAAGAAAATTTTTGAATTTTGAAGACAAAAAGACGAATTATCTACAAAACAGTTGAATTTTCAATACAAAAACATAATTTTCCAAAAAAAGTAGAATCTCTACCAAATAGTTAAAATTTTAAATATATAGTTAAATTTTTAACCAAATAGTTGAATATTTTAATTTTTAGTTGAAAAAATTAATTCACAACCAAAAAAAAAAACAATTTCGAACAAAATAGTAAAATTTTCAACCAAAGAGATGAATTTTCTATCAAATTGTTTAATTTTCAAGTCGAAAAGACGAATTTTCTACAAAACAGCTGAATTTCTAACAAAAAAGTTAATTTACAACCAAATAGTTGAACTTTTTTACAAAGTCTTGAACTTTCCATAAAACGTAGTTGAGTTTAAAAAAAGAAGAATTTTAAATAAATAGTTGAATTTCCAACAAGAAAAGGTCAATTTTCAACTAAAAATATAACTATTTAACTAAAAATGGAATATTAAAATTTGTAGTTATTAAAATTAATTCTTAGCTGAAAAAAGAACAATTTTCAACATAATAATTAAATGTTCAACCAAAGAGATGATTTTTCACCTAAAATGAATTTAAAAAAAAGACTTTTCAACAAAAGAGTTCAACATTCAACCAAAAAGATGATTTTTAAACAAAAAGAGTTAATTTTCTACCAAACAGATACATTTTCAACCAAAAATGGTATACTTACATTTTTGGGTGAAGAAAATAAAGTTTAAACTAAAAATGAAACGAATTTTCAACGAAGTAGTTGAATTTTTCACCAAAAAATATGACTTTAACAAGACAGTTGCATTATCATCAATTAAAAAAATAGTAATACTAAACTAACTACTAAACTATGGGGCAAAAATTTATCTTTTTTGTGAAAAAATCAACAATTTTGTGAAAAAATAATTTTTTTGTTAAAAATTGAACCGTTTGTTTTTAATTCCTCTTTTTGAGTTAAAAATTCAACTGGTTCTGTAAAAAATTCAACTATTTGGTAGAAAGTTGAAGTAGTTTGTTCAAAATGCAATGTATGAGTAGAGATGCATATATTTAATGAAAAAATTATTAACTTGGTTGCAAACTTGACCTATTTTGTTAAAACTTCGTTTTATTTGAAAAAAAATAGTTTTGAAGATTCTTCATTTTAGTTGAAAATTCATCAGTTTGGTTGAAAATGTAACTATTTTGCAGACAATTCGTTTTTTTATGTTGGAAATTAAATTTTTAACTTATACTTTCCTCATTTGAATTCGCCACTCAACTTCTCTATTAGCCTGTCACATGAATTACGAAAGCTAAATTTACTATTCTCTGCGCTTTTTATGCGCCAAGCAGTGATTTTCTCGCTTATTGCGATACAATATTAATAACAACCAGCTTCTACATGTAATCTGCACAAGGAATAAATTCTAGCGCCACTGTGAAGCTGAAGCTGACACTCTGCTTTCTCTATAGAAGCGGTTCAGTCGCTTATTGATATATTGATTTGCTACTGGTTTGAATTATAAATGAGTCGGTCTCTACAATTCCGTTCAATTAAATTTATCGTTCTAGCGAATTAAATCGAATGTTTCACACATAGGACAAGAAATATATTCAACCACG
>CAKNXH010000131.1:114298-168072 GCA_932178445.1 Andricus quercusramuli
GGCGGAAATATTATATATAGTTTATATATAGTGCGAAGTATTATATATAATATTCATTTGTTTTATGTGAAAAATGTATAAAACGAATGAATATTATATATAATACTTCACACTATACATCAACTATATATAATATTTTCGCCTGGGGGTGTATTCAAATTTTTAAGAAAATTCCCTGACAATTTTCGGATTTTTCCAGGTAACTTTACACTTTTTAGGTATAATTTTTGAAGTATTAGGTATCGCTTTTTTGAAACATATTCTGACCTT
The DNA here is from genome assembly GCA_932178445.1 of Andricus quercusramuli. Taxonomy (NCBI): domain Eukaryota; kingdom Metazoa; phylum Arthropoda; class Insecta; order Hymenoptera; family Cynipidae; genus Andricus; species Andricus quercusramuli. Next base: position 114,569 of record CAKNXH010000131.1, read on the forward strand.
ACATCCCCTTTAACCAAATAGTTGAATTTTCAAAACAAAAAAGACGAATTTTCAACTAAAAAAGATCAATTTTCAACCAAAAATGGAAAAGTTACATATTCAGATAAAACAATTCGTTTAAAAAATTCAATCAAAGGAATGATTTAACAACTGAAATGAACAATTTTCTAAATGAAAAAAAAAGAATTTTCAATCAATAAAGATTTTCAGTGAAAAAAATATAAAAAATTCATCCAAACTGTTGAAATTTGAAGCCAAAAGATGAATTTTGTGTAAAACAGTTGAATGTTTAATCCAAAAATATAAATTTTCAACAAAAAGTTTATTTTGAAACAAACAATTGCATTTTTAACCGAAAAAAAGAAAATTGCTACCAAACGAGTTCAATTTTCAACCCAAAAAGGCAAATTTTCTATTAAAAAAGATCAATTTTCTACCAAAAATGGAAAAGTTACATTGACAGTTACAAAAAAACTAATTTCTAACAAACAAACAAATTTTCAACAAAATAATTCAATTTTCAACCAAAAAGATGAAATTTCAAAAAAGTTAATTTTCAACCAAACAATTACATGTTAACTAACAACTTTTACCCTAGTAGTTTAATTTTAAAATAAAAAAGATCAATTTTAAACAAAATTGTTGAACTTATAACCAAGGAGATGAATTTTTCACTGAAATTATGATACTTCAACTGGAATTATTAAATTTTCAGTTAAAAAATGGATTTTCAACCAAAAGGATGAATTTTCAACCAAAAATATGAATTTACAAGAAATAATGTAGTAGTAGATATTTCAACCAAAGAAGATTTGAATTTTAAATAAAAAATAGTTGAATTTTTAACCAAGTAATTAAATTTTTGATAAAAAATATAACTTCAGAAGGAAGCTACTGCAAAAAAAAAATAAATAAAAGACAAATGAATTAGTAGCAAGAATATTATATCAGAGTTGGCCGCGAAAATTCATTTTCGATATTCCCTAATTTTTACCTGACCAATTTTTCGTTTTCCCTGACCATTAATATTCAAAGACCAGAATATTAATCTTGTAACATTTTTAAAATTGATATTTTATAAACTGAATAAAACAATTTCAAACTAGAATGAAAAAATTTCAAATTTATTTTCATTGACAGTTATTTAAAATGCCTCTTATGGAACATCTTTTCCTGATCTTTTCCTGATCAACAAAATTCTCTGATCATAAAATTGGTTTATACACAAGTTACCTCTGTTTATATTATCAACATTAAAATAAAAATATGTATCACTTTATGAGAATTTATTCGTATCTTTATATCCAATATTTATCTTAATTGGACCCAAGTCGCGGATCATTCTCTCTAGCAATCATCCCAGGCGAAGAGCTTCACAAAGTCATTTTGTAAAGCTCTCAACCTGGGACCATTAGTACCCAAGGTCTTTCGTTTCAGGCGTCAATCACTCCACTAACACTCTTCATCATGCATTTCTTATGTACTATTTGTCGCCACTCTTTTCTGTCCTGGCATACCCCTTTAACTTCCTTTACGTCCATACATCTTGTCATACAAGCTCTTGTGTTTCTATGGCTTTTTACATCTTTTCGAATTAGGGTATCATTCACAGATTCCAACTATTATTTATTCGGTCTACCTCTAGGTACGCTACCATTAACTTTACCTCGATATACCTGTTTCGTCAGTCGTGATTCTTTCATTCTCTCGTTATTACTTTCTGAAAGTGCTTTTAAAGATTGTCATCACAGCACCAATAAAAAGGTTGCCGCAGGATGGCAAATAAAGCAACAATTTTACAATCGTCGTAAATGCTGCAAAGTGAGAAACACGGCAGAAAATGGCAGAAGTTTTGCCAACAACTTTACGCTAATAGAGGTTGGCGATAGAGGGTGTTATTTCGTCGTAACAGGGATGCGCATTGGACGTTAATCCTGACAATTTCCGGGAGCTAATGGCCCCGCGCTATTCCCGAGAGATGTTCATTTCGAATAATTAATTCTCAGTGTTGCTGTATGTTCTCGTCACCTACACCATTTAGTACTCTTCATCGACCTCACCGACAATCTGCCTTTTCGAAATATTCGAGACCCGAGAGAGGAGATGGCCTCAGACTTAATGAGCGAGTCCTGGGCGGGAAACTAATCACCATAAGTTTCAACTTTTAACGATTTCAAATCCTAGCTATCTTCAATCCTATAATTAAATTGTTACGTTTTCAATTAGAAACACGTTTTTAAAATATTATCTTGATTGAAACCCTGGAATTAAATTTCGAAAACTTACTTATTCTTCAAGGTGAGATCAGAAGGCGCATACATGTTCCACAAATTTTATTTTTCCTAATGTTTATTTTACCGAAATTCATATGACAAAAAAACAATTTACTGCAGTTTTTATTTATCCGAATGTTCAATTGGCCTATTTTTTTCGAATTACTATTTGGCATAATTGCTGATTTTCCCAGTTTCTATTTGGCGTAATTTTTATTCTACCGAATATCTATTTGGCATAATTTTACTTTGCGGAATTACCGTTTGACATCATTTTTATTTGTTGTAATAACTATTTGCCATAATTTTGAATTTTTCTAGTTATCCTTATTTATCATTTTGATTTTTCTGAATTTCGATTGAGCAAAATTTTTATTTAACAAAATAACCATTTTCCCTCATTTTTATTCCTTTGGAATTTCTATTTGACATAATTTTTATTTTACTAAAAAAACAATTGAAAATAATTTTGATTTTTCTAAATTGTGATTTGTCATAATTTTTATATAGGTAGTAGGGGAAATGAGGAAAGAAGAAGTGGGGAAATAATGAGAGAGGAAATAGGAGAAATGAGGCTAATAAGAGGAAGAGAAGTAGGCAAAAAGATGGGATGCGGTCAAGGGGAAGTAATTTTATTTCATTATTTTGATTTTTCTGAACTGTGATTTATCATCATTTTAAATAGGTAGTAGGGGAAATAAGGAAAGAAGTAGTAAGAAAATAATGAGAGAAAATAGGGGAAATGAAGCTAATATGGGGAAGAGAAGTAGGCGACGCGATGGAAGGAGATCTATGGGAAGTGAGGGAAAGTGAGGGGAAATGGGGAAGTAGGGACAGTGAGGAAGAAGTAGGGAGGGAAGGGGAAGCGATGAGAAATAGGGGTAGGGGAATCAGGGAAAGTGAGAGGAAATTGTAGGAGAGGAAGTAGGAGAAGTTAGGGGTGGAGAACTATTGGAAGTGAGCGGGAAGGGGACGCGATAGGAAATGAGAGAAGGGGCGTGAGGGGAAATGTGGGGTGGAAAAGTTGGGGAAATTATAGGATTGGGAGTAAGGTGAAGTGAGGGGTGGGGAAGTACGTGAAGTGATGAGAGGGCAAGTAGGTATTGAGATTTAAGATTTCAAAATATTTCAAAGGATTTTATAAGATTATCGAGGATTTCAATCATTTTAGGCGATTTTAACAACCATGAACTTATTTTAATAGATTTTCTAGGATTTCAGGAAATATAGTCAGATTTCATAGAATTTTACGGGATTTTATAATATTTTACTGAATTTCCAAAAAGGAATTTTTTTTTAATTCACTTGAATTTTTCTTATTCCACTCAATTCAGTGGATTTTGTTGAATCCTTTTTAGTGTTTTTAAATTAATCCTGAAATTTTTAAAATTCATATTGAATTCTTAGACACTTAATCAAATTCATTTGAATTCCCTTAATTATTTCTAATATCATTTAAAACTTAGTGAATTGAAAGAATTTTCTTCATATTTTGGTATTACTATGGAATTTTGTTTAGATGCACTTCGAATTTTTATGAATTTCATCGATTTTTTTCCATTCCCTTAAATTCCTCTGAATTCACTCAAATTTTACTGAAATCAATTGATTTTGTTGTTGATTTTCTTGTATTTTTTCCCAATTAATCACCAGACAGGGAATTTTGAAATTTGGGTTTTGCAGTCACCCTGATTTATCATTTCAGGACGTTTTTAAAGTTTTAAAGAATCTTCAAATTGTTTTCTTAGAAAGTTTCATGGAAATTTGAAAATGCAATTCCAAGATGCAAAGAACTTTGTCTTGTTTAAATGTATTAATAGTAGAACACACATAATTCTTTATATTTTTTAATTACAAAATATTTCTTGATGTATTTGAAAGCTGAGATTCAGTGACTAATCACAGAAGTAATAATTATCGACATTTGATTCGCGAACTTTACTTAGTTTCTTAACGGCTTTGCCAGCTGCTCGACAGCGGATTAAGCTGTATTGCTAGAAAATCGAGTTTCGTAGCACCTGCAGTTGAATTAAGTCGCTTTGATTTATGATCATATTTGAACTCGCAGATAACGGGTTTCAAGAAATTTACTTACATCCATAAATATGGTAAATATTGATGGTTTTAAAGCTCATAAAATTCAAATAAACGAAATCTTTATATTGTTTTTATGCTGGGAAAACCCGTACGATGTGGACAGAAAAACTGTTCAAGTTCTAATATTGACAGCACGACATACCTCGGAGTACGAAATGTTGTATGTAATTGGTCAACGCCAGGTGACCCTTCAAACTGAGGTAAACTTTCCTTGGTGAATCCAAGATATCTCCGGAGGAGTCCGCTAGAGGCAGCACGTTACAAGCTTCTAACAACGGAAAGTTTACCTCTATTTGGTGTAATCAGCTGACTATTATCCTGCTTAAACGATTACCTGAAACGTTTCGTACCCCCAGTTTTTTCTGTGAGTTGATGAATAAATGGGGATAGTATAACATACCAAATTAAAGCTGAAACATTAATTTTAATGACACCAATGTCATCACGTGAATTATATTAGCCATTCATCCAACCATTTATACTTATAACACGTTGACATTTTATTCAGATGGTACTCTTCTCGTACGAAATGAATATTTACATTTTAAGCCTTTCCGATCAGTTGTCAAAGTGCGTATACATTCGTGTTATGTTGGTAAAAGGAATGAACTTGATTATTGATTAAAAAGTTGCTGGGTTAGTAGGACTTACTTGTTTCTGCTCGTAACCTGAAAGTAGAAAAATTACTTTGATACCCGAGACTAACATGTCAAGAACTTATGAATCTCGTACCGAATGACACTTCTCATAAAAACACGTAAAATATGTTTCCGATGAACATTAAGAGATTATTCATTTGACATTTCTGAAGCCAAGAGTTTATTGAAACGAAGAAACCAATGAAAGACTAGTGAAAGCAATTTTATACCTTGAAACATGATAATTTGTCAGTGGATAAAATTTTCATCGCCATGTCAAAAACACATTTTTCAATTCTTTAATTAAAAAATAACATGTTGCTTATAAAAATGCTCATTATGAAACTCGTTTTCACAATTGCTATTCATAAGAAAATACTGCGAAGCTTTTGCTTTAAAGCCCAGTCACTTTCTCCAATTATTCAGTTCGTACTGACAACCACCTCGTACTGGTTTCATCGTCATTTATAATTCAAAATAGTTTTCAGGTCAATTTATGCAGATTTATAAACGTTTTACATTGTAGAAATTGCAAGGTCTACAATTTTTTAATTGTTCAAATTAAAATCCCGTTTGCAAAGGTAACATTCAAATTGTTTAATTCTTCAAATTCGAGTTGATTTATGCGATTGAACCCTGCTTAAAAATTAAAAGTTAAATTTTTTAAAACGGTACCAATCCAATTTTTTAGGTCCCGGAAGCTGGAATTACAACATTGTCATACAGATATGGGCACTATGCCATAATTTAGTGCCTATTTAGTGCTAATTTATGCTGCAGAAAATAAATTTTGTGCCCGGTAATTTTGGTCAAAAACATGTAGTAGTACCAGCTTCAGCTGAAGCCACAGCTCCGGTATGCGAAACTCGGGAAGTATTAGTGCTATCCAATTCTGCTTTGGGCAGGAATTTAGTGCCTATTTAGTGCCAATTCATGCCGCAAAAATTAAATTTTTTGCCCGGTAATTTTGGTCAAAAACATGTAGTAGTGCTGGCTTCAGGTGACTCTGGTATGTGAAACTCGGAAACTATTTTTACATTCAGAAGGATTTTTTTCCCATTATTATCAACTTTGTATTCCTGCTTGCTGAAAACACTACAAAAAAAATAATATCAATACACTTTTAAAAAAAACTTTAAAAATTTCTTGAAATGATAAATCAGGGTGACTGCAAAACTCAAATTTAAAAATTCCCTGACTGATGATTAATTGAAAAAAATACACGAAAATCAACAACAAAATCATCTTAAAAAGTGATTAAAAAGTTATTTGAAAAAAAAATTACTTAAAGTTACTGTGACTTAATGTTATTCTTGACAGCTAATGTGCTCCTCACTGAAATTCCATGACTTTTTGAATTGTCTTTTCAGAATCCCTGACTTTTCCCTGACCAACGAAATTCCCTGACTTTCCCCTCTCATGTGTCCTGCGTGTAAATTACTTCAAAACTTGTACAATTTTTGGGTTTCGTAGCCCTGGTCAGAAACCCTTATTCTTTCGGTTGAGTATTCGTGCGTCGTTATTTTTTCCCAAGAGGGGATGAGAGGGGAAGAATGAGAAATGGGGGGAAATAATGTGAGGGGAATTAGGAGAAATGAGGGGAGGAGAAGTAAAGGAAGTGAGAAGAAATAAGGGAGGGGAATCAGGGGAAGTGAAGAGAAATGAGAGGAGGGGTGTAGAGGAAGTGAGGGAACATAAGAGGGTAAAAAGGGAAAATAAGGGGAGGGGAAGTATCTGAAGTGAAGGAAAACGAGGGGTGGGCTAGTAAAAGAAGTTATGGGAAATTAGAGGATAGAAAGTAGGTAAAGTGGTGGAAAATTAGGCAAGTGAAGTACGGGAAATGATTAGAAGTGAGGAAAGGTATTGAGGGAAGTGAGGGGAGTGAGGGAAGTGAGGGAAGGATTACCAGGGTAGTGCGGGTGAAGAGGGGAGGGGAAGCGATGGCTGGGGAAGGGAGTTAGGAGAAGAGGAGTGTTAGCCTGAAAAGTAGAGAAGGGAGAAGTTAGGGAAGGAAGGGGAAGCGCTTGGGATAGTGAGGAGAGGGGAAATATAGGCACGGTAAGGGACTAGGGAGGGATTGTATGGGAGGGGGTGTTTGAACGACTAAATTTACGTCTAGAAACTTTTTGTAATTTACAAGTGATTAGAGATTGTCTTAGCTCGAAGTTGAATTAAAATAGTTGTATCAAGGAAAACCGGATATCGAATAACTGTCGCAGCTTTCCGAGTTTGCGAGCTATACCTTCATTGTTATTCAAAGAATTCAACTACATTTTCTATTTCAAGATACGAAGGAAAGCTTAATCGCTAAAGTGGGTCGAAGCACGTATAAAAATATTTATTTTTAATCGACTGCCGATCGATTTATGAAGCCGCAATACCAAAATGTGCGAAATTCTCTCAGACGAAAATTTAGTCAGCTGCGGCAAAAACTAAATATGTTGGAAGAGAAAAATTAATAGCCGGTTATTAGGGTCGAGACCATTAGTCAACTTTTTTTTCGATTAAAGATAATAGTTTAGAAAATTATAATCGTGTCTCGCTGCCTGAAGAAAGGTCTCAATTTTTATGGGAGACCAACATTTACTCCGAACAAACCTTCTGTTCATTAAAAAACAATTTGGAATATGTATAAAAAATCTAAAAATGAAAATATAATACAAATTATTATATGAAATAATTAATGATAATACCATGCAATGAGCTTGAAAAATGTTGTAATCAATTTATAAAGCTTTCAAGTTTTCTTTTAACACCTCGGTAGCTTAAAAGGATAACGGAATGAGAAAAAAGAGGCCGCAGATGTTGATTCAAGCGCTATAAAAGACGAGACTTTTTTATTTACATTAATTTATTATAAGAAGGAAGATTACCTGCAAGCATGTTGCTCGGAGGCATTAATGGAAAAAAGCACGAAGAAAAAGGGTTTCCCTTGCAAGGGGTTAAAGCTTTAGTTATGTGGCGTGGATTATCAAGATTGCGATTATTCCAAACACTTTACCACAGAAATTTGTATTCCCTCTCTTGTGTTAAAAATGATTTAAAAATCTGTATCAAAGAAAAAAAAATGTTTAATATTGTTTCATTTTAGGTATTTAAAATTCGTTTTATAATCATTTATATCGTTATAATTCATTTATTCACTTTGTCTACACCGAAGTCAACAAATTTAAAAAAAATGTTAATCGGATATGATTTCAGGTCCCCTACTTGAGTTTTTTTCTTTTTTCGCTGATTTTTTGTTCTTTTTATTTTTTAAATTATTCGAAAATGCATGTATTAAGCTTTTATACATCTAAAATTATCCTCTTTCATATTACCATAATTGTAAATAGTTGTATGAAAATTTTTTAACTCATTTTTGCGGAAAATAATAATTTTTTCTTACTTGTTTTATATTTTTCTATAATAAGTAACTTTTTTGAAGTTATTTATTGCATTTGATAATTGATATGCCGAATGTGAAATTCGTATAGAAAAATGTGAAACAAGTAAGATAAAATGTTTATTTTCCTTTAAACCGAGTTTAAAAACTTACATTAAATTATGCACAATGGTGGTAATGTGAAAAGGGATAATTATATATTCATTAAAATTTCTAAAATTTCCATTTCAAAAGCTTAAATTAAAAAAACTAGGTTTGAAATTTCTTCATTTATTGAGGTTCCCAATTTCAAATTTCACAAAGTTGTAGTTTAAAATTGAAATATTAAAAATTTCGTATTGATACTAATTGGACAATTTTGAATTAAATAATTACAGAATAAATTCAAAACAATAAAACTTTAGACCATAATTTCTCAAATTTAAGACTTAAAAATGAGAAGAATTTAGAACTAGACATAGATAAATGTTTTTTTTATTTAAAAATTTTGCAAAATATTGAACATTTCAATCTTAACTTAAAAAACACAATTTCAAATAGAGCGGCTTAAAATTGTGCAATTTCAAACATTGAAATCATATAAAGCAATCTTGCTTTGTATTCCTTTTCTTTAATTTTTTTTCAATGTAATTTCTTAAAAAATTAAACGATGAAATTAGAAAGTTAGAAATTGCATCTTAGTAACTGAATAATTTCTTTAATTTTAAATGGTAACAATTTTAGAGTTCCATGTTGAATGCTACATTTTGATTTTTTCCTTTTCCTAAGTTTTCATTCTTCAGTTAAAATTAAAGTTTGAAATTAAAAAAGTGTAATTAACCATTTTTTTTAATAATTCAATTTTAAAGGTTTATAATTGAAGTTTTTTCCATTTTTCGAACGGTGAAAATTACTTCAAGTTTGACATAGTCAATTTAGTTTTCAATTTCAAATTGTAAATTTTCAATCGGCTTAAGCTGAACAATATATAAATTTCAAAGTTAATTTTTTTTAACTATTTAATTATGAACTCTTTGAATTGGAAATAATAAAAGTTGAATTCCTTTGAATTTCAAATAATTCAATTTTCAAAATTCTCATCCGAAAATATTCAGTTTTTAACATTTTGAAATTCTCCCATTTTCAAAATTTTAAACTGAAAATTGTTTAATTTTTTACGCTTTGCATTTGGAATGATACAATGTAGATTCCTTTTGATACCATTCGAAATATTGTCCTTTTGTCAAAATATCACCAAATCCAGAACTGTTTGATTTGGAACTACTATGCCTTTATTTGAAATCCCGGTGAAACAGAGGTCTACAGACGTGTCAGCCTCACTGCTAAAGTATCTCTAAATCCTTTATGATTAGCTATACCACCAGACGACTCCACTTCTAACAGCTAACTAAGAACTAACTAATTTTCAAATAATTATCAATTATTATTTCAAATTTTTAAAAGCTCAATATTTAAAAATGTGTTTAATAATAGATTTATAAATCGTTTATATTTTTAATGTAAGGAAATAAAAATCCAGAGACGTGAACGCGCGCTTTATGAACGTGCATTGACTGCTAGTATAAAATAACAGCGTATACTCTTGAGCGACTGAATAATGTTGATATATAAAATGTTTAAAAAATACAGTCCATTTTATATAACTCATCCACGTTGACATTTTTTCAAGATGTGATACGTAAGATGTAATAAATTTCAAATAAATATATCCTTCTCATCGGAGATTGCCACGCCTTGGAGGGTATTGGGCATTGTATGTTAATAGGAACATGCACGGTTCCATCGGAAATAATGGTGCGGACGAAAAATAAAATGAAAAAATAAAATAAAAAATGCTTGGTACGAAAGTATGCATGTTTACAAAGTCACAAGAATTGAAAATGGTGTTAAGAACGTTTTCAAAGACGATAACTTCTTATGGTGGCGCCATGGCGTTGCTTACATATTTCCTACCAAGCCCAAACGCATGTAACGACTACATGCATAAATACAGCTTCATGTACCTGAGGCTTATTTACGAGACGTCTGTGATCCTACTACTTGCAAAATAACTTCGGTGGCATTCAACGATTCACAGAATCTTCAAATTTAAGGACTAAGGGTACCGACAGCATTGTGTCCAAAAATATTCAAATTATATCCATTAAAAAAGCTTTTATTGATCCTCAGAGTGGCGAATTTATGAACTCAATTACCTAAATGAATTATTATCCCTTCAATGAATTCTTAAATTCTACTGTAAACTGTTCAGAAATAAGAAATTAGGAACAGTTTAGTCAAATCTGCGGAACTAAGTTCAGGACTTTTTACTGAACACACTTTTCCGCAATGGCAAAAGATAATTTTAAATAAAACATAATATATTAAAAACAGAAACTAAAATGTTTCAAATTTCGGACAACCCTTCCCCCACACACACGCAAACTTACAAGAAAAAGTCGAGAAAACATTTTTTTAAACTGTATCGATAGCAGCCTTTATAGGTTAAAAAATGCTCTAGGCCCGGAGGAATGAGATTTTATAACCAATTTATAACCAAATATTTATAACCAAATATTTTAATTTTCAAGCAAAAAGATGAATTTTTAACTAATAAGATTAATTTACAACCAAAAAGACGAGTTTTCAACAGAAAACGTGAATTTTCAACTAAAAACCTCAATTTTAAACCCAAAATGGAATATTTAAAATTTCCGTTAAAAAAATTAATTGCAACTTGTAAGAAAAAATGTCAACCAAATAGTTCAATTTTCTACCAAAATGGTTAAATTTTTGACCAAAAAATACCAATATTTACAAAAACGCTGAAATTTCAACAAAAAAGTTTTTCTTTAACAATATAATCAAATTCCAACCATTCCAACCATAAGTTCATTTTCAAACCAAAAAGTCGATTTTTTTCAAGACCGTCGAATTTTCAACAAAAAACTTATATTTAATTAAATAATTAAATTTTAACAAAAAATGACGAATTTTCTACGAAATAGTTGAATTTTCAACAAAAAAGTTCAATTTTCAACCCGAAAATATGATTGTTCTTTTTTGATGATATTTTAAAACAAAAAAAAAAAATTTTTAAACAAAAGATTTACATTTTTAATAAAGAGAGATTTTTCAGTCAAGGAAGGAAAAAAGTCAACGAAATTCTTCAACCTTTAAGTCAAGAAGTTGAACTTTCTACAAAATAATTGAATTTTCACTCGAAAAATATTAATTTTCAACCAAAAATATACTATTAGACATTTCAACCAAAAAGAATGAACTTTCATCGTGAATTTTGAAACCTCTGATTAGGGTCAGTTTAACACGAGATTGAAACAAACTATTTCAAACGCTCAAATAATATTTGTGTTTCAGAAGGTCTAAAAATAACCTAAGGAATGATACATTTTCTTCAAATTTACAATAAAACTAAATTTTCGATTCAAAAAATAAAAACTTCAAGACGAAAATAACATTAATCTAGTACTAAAATAAACAGATTACAGGCAATAAACTTTTGCTTTGAGAGTAAACCTATTTTGATTTTAGCTGTAAATAGTATTAAATTCAAATACTTGCAAAATTGGCATCGATATTTTTCAATGATTCGCAGAATTCATAAATTAAATCACATAAATAAATTGTTCTCTCTTTAGTGAATTCTTAAATTCTACTAAACTATTTTGAAAAAAGTCAGGAACTGTTGAGTAATAAGTCCGGAACTCTTAAGCTTAAAGTCCGCAAATGTTCAGTATAAAGTCCGGAACTATTCAGTAAAAAGTAAAGAATTTTTCTACTAATCTCTCATAATCATAAACAGAAGATTCAATATTTGAGAAAGGTTTCTCGTATCCGAGACCATTACAGTACAAAAAAATAAATGAAAAATGGTGGTAGATTATATGGGCTTACCACAGTAATCGACGAGTAGATAAAGAGTCCCAGCATGCACGCGACTATCGCACCAGGAGTTCAAGTCACCCTGGGGCTCGAAAAGTGAAAGGTCAAGACCCTCCATGTCGCTCTCGCCACAAGAGTCGCTCAGAGGTTCAAAAGTACCCCCGGAAAGAGGCAACTCCTCTTCCGCAAGCTCTTCCGACAGACAGTCTCCAGCTCCTCCTCGACAGCGAGAAGCCAGAGCCATCTCTCACCAAAGTGTACAGTTTTAAAAATCTTTTTTTTTCACTTTTTTCACTTTTTTATCATTACACACTAATCACCAAATCACCAATCTCTGCAAAGACGCCTTCCAGTAACATTCACTACCTGAAGAATTTCAAAATGATGAAAATAGTTCTCTTAAAATCACTGATTTGTTAAGAAGTAAATATTTTTCAGGAAAGAGACTCAAACATACTTCACGGTTCAAAATCCTTTCATAACAAGGAAAATAGGGCAATTTTTTAGGGAAATAGGAGAATAATAGGGTATAAAATTCTTTTTAAAAATTATCAAAGATTAAACTTCGACTTAAAATAGTTATATTTTTAACAAAGTATTTGAATATTTAATACAAAAAGACGATTTCTTAGGAGACAATTGAATTTGTTCGCATTTAAGCGAAAAACGAATAGGGGGAAAAGTCAGAAGTCTACTCGAGAAATATTTACTTATTAACAAACCCCATCTTCTTGTTCGATACACTCCCCCAAAATGTTACAAAGCCTCCTACATATTTAAACCACCAGCAGCAGCTTATAACTTCTTCCTCGAAAGATTAGCCGAACTTTCATGCAAAATGGAGATCACAAGAAGGAGTAAAGTTGTACGGAAAACTCTTAACTTTATATTTATCTTGGGAAGCATCCGTCGAATTATTAATACGGACCTGAGGGGATGGAAAGTCAAGTCTAAAGTTGAAGAGGAGAGCCTGCAAGCTTCAAGTTCGCTTCATTCAGGAAAGGATCCTAATTAATTGCCGGTTCAGCGACCATCATTTCAGTCAAATCGACTGGAATTTCTGACCCACCCAAGAACCCTCAACACACATCGGCCCATTAAACGACCCAAATTAGCGGCGACCCGGAAACTACCGCCCAGCAAAGAGAAGCGCTGTTCTTATAATTAAGATGCAGTCCTAATTAATGGTATCACAATCTACACTCTCCTGGTATTTTTTTTGACTTGCGATTCACGAACGTCTTTCGCACCACGTTTATAGCAATAAAAATAGGGGAAAAAAGTATGAAAGTGGTAGGATTTTGGTTCCTTCTCTTTCGTTATCTCAATCGCGAATGAAAAACTTTTACAGACTTCACAGTGAAAATAACTCTCAAAACAGGAGATGTATGGTGATTTTTCACGAAAATAGGGGAATACATTCTTTTAAGGAAATTAATGTATAGGGTAAGAGCACTAGTGGTTGGCACTGCGCCAGTTATTGGCACCCTCTCTCATTTTTGTTAAATTTTAAGAAAATGCAAACATTTATCGTATTTTGCTGGTATTATTTTTATTCTACCATTATTTCTGCGTGTACCGACAGATATAATTCATACAAAATAATGTAAAATTTAGTTATAAAGTAATGAATTCACTTCAGTTCTTAGGGTGCCAAGAATTTATCCGGTTTTCTAAAGAAAATGTTTAGCTGACAACATTTTTTAATTTTGTTCAAACAACGTTGAGAACAAGTAAATCTGTTCCAATTTTTGTGAATATTTAAAAGAAATACTTGCAATATAATCAAAAATAAGGAATGAACCTCGGCAATAATTTATTTATTAATTTTAGGGGGGGTGCCAATGGAAATTAATATAAAAAGTATGGTCTCTAGTCGTTGGCACCCCAGTGCCAATGACCAGACCATGCAATTCGGGAATGATTTCATTCATTGGCACCCCTGCCTCGCCGGAAAAAAGTGAGGTTATGTAATCTCAAGACCTTGTGTTGACATGAGCCATTTCACGTATTTCTGATAAAATGAAGTGTTAAAAGTGCCGGAACAACAAAAGTCGTTACTAGGTATACGAAAAATTAGCTAACAATTATAATAAATGAAGCTGTCATTTATATACCGGATATACCGGTAATCGTAACCTCCAAAGTTCTGTTCAGATAATTTATTATTCTTTTTAGGCCTCGAGGTATAGGTAAATATTGGTTTCATTTAAATTATAAATGGAATTTTATTATCTTTATACATATTGTGTTTAATAATAGTGCCGTACAATGTTTTAAATGTTACGCAGGAATTCATGTTATTATAAATAGCCAAAGTTTTTATTTAATCGGTGGGCGATTTATTTTGACTATATTTATTTATCCATGTTTGAATTTGTTTATTCATTTTTCTAGTTTAAAGTAGAAAATGAGTAACATTTATGGTTTTTATTTTATTTATTGCCATATTATTGCCCGTCAGAGAGTATCTCTGAGGAAAGAAAAATATAAGCCGAAGAATACATATGTGACATGGCTAGGCTTTATAGCTGCTGTCAAAGATATTGGCTTGTCCAAAAACAAAATTTATAAAATACTAAATTTAGAATTATTAATAGAAAATTTATTTCATATTTTCAGTTGCACAATTTGTTTTTATCAATGTTTTAACGCAATTACAGAAGTTTCAAGAGGTTATGTGAGTGTAGTGCCAATCACTGGTGACGAGGGGTGCCAATAACTGGGGTTAGCAGTGCCAAGCACTAAAATTTTGGGACTACATGCTTATTTTTAATAATTTTTCAAGTTTTTTTCATCTTTGAATAATAATTCAACATTCCAGTGTGTTCTGCATAAAATTTGGAGTGCCGGTATGATTATCACTATTACAGAATTCAATATTTTATGTGTTTATTTATTTCCTAAAGTCTAAATTTCCTCTTAAGGTGCCAATAACTGGTGCTCTTACCCTAGGTATGATAATGAATTCAATATTCAAGCCAAAAAGACTATTCTTTTAGAAAACAATTGACTTTTAAACCTGAAAAGATGAAGTTTCCACAAAAAACTTAATTTCAACCAAGAAAGATGATTTTTCAGCCAAATAGTATAGGATTTTCAATAAAGCCAGAAATGATTTAAAACCAAACGGTTGGATTTACAATTAAATAGTTAAACTTTTAAGCAAAAGAGAAGTTCAACAAAATAGTAGAATTTTCAAGCCAAAAAGAGGAGTTTCTTTAGAAGACTGTTTAGTATTTGAAAAAAATATCCAATCAAGAACTTTTCTACAAAAATGATTAATTTTCAATCAAAAACGATGAATTTTCTATCGAAAAAGGCGAATTTATAACAAAACAGTTAAATTTTAAGTGAAAAAAAAGAATTATCAACAAAGTAGACAAATTTTCCACCAAAGAATAGAATTCTCAATCAAGAACTTTTTCACTAAAAAAGATGAATTTTCAATCAAAAAAACGAATTTTATATCCAAAAAGAAAAAAAAAAGAAAAATTAACTTTCAACCTACAAAGATGAATTTTCAAACAAAAAATGAATGTTTAACAAAGCCGTTCAACTTTGAACTAATTAGTTGAAATTTCAATAAAAAAAGGTGAATTCTTGACGAAAAATGTAATCGTTGATATTAAAAAAAGGAGAATTTCCAACAAAATGATTCAATCATGGACCATTTAAATTTTAAACCGAAAAATATGAATTTTCGAATACAAACCTAATTTTCAATCAAGTAGTTGAATTTTCTACCAAGATATAATTTTTGACCCAAAATGACGAATTTTCAACAAAAAATTTAATTTTTAAGTCAAAAAGACTAATTTTCTACAAAATAATTGAATTTCCAACCAAAAATATAATTAAGAACAAATAACGTTATTTTCAACCAAATAGTTGAATTTTCAAAATTAAAAACGATAAATTTTCAATGAAAAATAGAATATTTCAATTTTCACATCAAAAAATTAATTTTCAACTAACAAAAAATTTAATAGTTGAAAATAATTTTCAACCAAAAAAAAAAAAACAAATAAAAAAAATAACGATTTTTCAAAAAACAAAAAACGAATTTTCAAAAAAAAAAGTTGAATCTTCAATCAGTAAAATGAATTTTTAACAAATTTGTTCAAATTTGAACAAAAAGCATGAATTCTCCACGGAAAATGTAATACACTGGGATCCCGCTTTACTGGAACCTGATATACTGGATGAGATAGCCCAAGGGGGCGAGAGAGAATGACGGTTTAGATAGTCCCGATTTACCGTGAAAGGCGACAGAGGGTACACCCGAGACGCCCGGTAAAGTTGGACCCCAGTATATTTGATTTTTCAACTAAAAACAATAATTAATGTTTAGCCAAAAATGGAATACTGAAATTTTCAGTTAAGAGAGTTAAGTTTCAACAAAGAAAAAACGAATTTACAACAAAATAGTTGAATAGTTAAAAAGGATAAATTTTCAACCAAAAATAGTTGTATTTTCTTACTGGGTTCTATTATTTCAGTTCTTATTTAAGCGAAAAACGAGAAAAAAAGGAAGTTTCTTGAAAAAAGGCTACATTTAAAAAAAGGAGAAAAGAGGGGAATAGGAAAAAGGGTGTCAAGTCTGGAATTTCTTTCACACCACGCTTATAGGAAGAATACTATGGAGAAAAAGCATACAAATGTGCTAGCACTTTAAACTTTCTCTTCCGTGAAGGAAAACATTTTAAATAAATTTAAAAAAATAACCAAGTGGCGAATGGCAAGAAACAAAATCAATAAGCGAAACGGATGCCGCAAACCAAGATCACTATTTCTAGCTCTTGCTATTTCCAGAGATGCGAATCATTGTTATGACCCATATTCCATCTATAATATTTAGAAAAGGCTTCATAATAACTTTCAGATTTACGACTATCTATAACAACAGAGACTAGGTTGTGAAGCTGGCAAAACAGACATACTCCATTACATCAATTAACATAATTAAAAAAATAAATGAAGCAATAAGCCAAGCGAATTGCAACTTGAGATAACATTTCATGGATAATTAGATGATCCATCTTAGGATGGATGCAACCTGATCATTGATACATATATCGGATAATGATCTCTAATGGAGAATGTTGATAGTAGTAAAGGTCTAGATCCCTTGATTGATCAGATCTAAATCATGCATGATGCCACCAGTGATATGTGTACACAAGGAATGTGGCTTTTGCCATCAATCGAGTTCTTCAATCAGCCTCTCATGATTCGAAAATCCATTGTGAGCTTCTCTTGCTCTAATAGTCCGAGAGCCAGGAACCGTTTGGTCCGCGGAAATTGGTCCGCCGAATTTTTTTAAATGGATATTGTGCAGAATGGTGTCCTGAATCCGACGGTATGAGGTGCTATCGCGAACTGACAGTTGTTTTCTAGATATTGTTAATTAAACATTATTTCATAAATTATGCTGTATCTTCTTAAATTACCGACACTTTAAGAAAATTGTTTTTGAAACTATTAGGTCTTATTGAAATCATTAATTTTTGTCGTGTGTAATTTTTTGTCTGCCTCATGGTTTTTGTAAAAGACGCAAAAAAAGCATATTATAATAATCGATTTTTATGCATTGTTTATGGAACTTTTGCAGATTTGTCTTCAAAATTAGGCAGATTGTACTAAGACGCATGAAATTTCTTTTGCACATTTTTGCATCTGACCCATAGTTTATATTAAAAAAACACAAACAAGTTTTACAACAAGGTTTCTTTGAACGCGATTGCAGTCGGCATTTATTTAAATTTTCATATTTTCTTTTTTCATTCTGGTAAAGGTAAAGGAACCATAGAGGGAAAGAGTTTGTCTGAATTTTTTTTCGTATCTCGAATAGTTTATTTGAGAAATAAAAAATAAATTTAAGAGAAAAAAAATCGTTAAAGATCAACAGGGATTGTAAATATTAACCGATTTTTTTCAATCCTTTTTTTTATTTTCTCGAAATAATATAACCAGGCTAATGTAGCCTATTAAAATTGGATCAATTAATATTGTACATATTTTTGATTTTCCTGCGCTGGCTCCAATCTCAAACAACAAAAATTGTTGATTTCAATAAGACTTAACAGTTTCAAAAACATGTTTCTTAAAATGTTAATAATTTCAGGAGATACAGTATAATTTATGAAAAAATGTTTAATAACAATATATAGAAAGCGACCGTCAGTTTGCGAAAGCACCTCATACCGTCGGATTCAGGAGAGCATTCTGCACAATATCAATTAAAAAAATTCCGGGGACCTTTCAGGTCGTACCACCTCTCCGATGTGGCTCCCGGATTATAATGACTTTAGTGCAAATCGCTCACGGAGTAACCTCTTTTGCGTCAGGAGACACGTACTAGAGGGCGTGACAATGGAAGTACTTCAGTGTGCGTGATCTTGAGTGCCCGTATGCGAAGATCAAGATCATAGGTATCACGTACCGACGTGATCCTGGCACGTGAACTGGTTTTGAATACCATGAGTAGCAGAGGGTAAATTAGAAGATAGGTCGTGCGCGAAAAAAATCTTCTTTGCACAGAATTCAGTGAAGAAATTCGATTTATGCCACGAACATGAATCAAAAATTGATGATTGGATAACGTGGGTTACTTCTACAGACCTGACTGATCTGCCTAGATTTCAGGGTTGCTACAGAAGTCCTATTTCAAAGTTCCATGCCTTTCTTAGGTTTCCCAGGCCTACTTTAAATAATTTTAGGTACATTTTTTAAAAAATCGAGTCAATTCTTTTCAATTTCAACACATCATCGGATGAGAGAATACGCCATGTGCATTTACTATCAAACTGAGAAACTAAGATTCAAAGTTTTGGTTATGTTAGACCCTAATTAATAACAATATGTCCAACAACCTTTTTAAGGAAAGTACTCATCTGAATAAAATGGTGTAATGGTAAACTGGGGCTAATCAGCACATGTGGGGTTATCCAGCGGAAAATTAATTTTGCATTTCTGAATGGGGTATGTGCTTCTCTGAGGTGAAAAATATAGACACTTCGAACTAACTATTGTTGAATTTAAAAAAACCGTATAGAGCAATATTGCGTTTTAAATACAAAATTAAGGGTGCGCCATTTTTCCCCATATGTACCGCTTAGCTCCAGTTTACGATAGATACGAACAAGAAAAAATTAGTCATTTTTTCAGAATTCAACGGCTTTTCCAGGTTTTCTAGAACTTTTTCAAAATTCCTGTAACTCGTTCTCTTTGAAAGAAACAGATAAACTTAAGCGAGGAATAAAAAGCCGGAAGATGACCGAATACTGAGAAAGAGCTGTTTCAGTGGGATTTAAAGTTTCAAAAGTCGTTGTAAACTGCAAAGTGTCTGCAAAGTGTCTGCAAAGTCTTTACGGACCTTTGTGTTTGAAAGAAACAATGGGGAAAACATTTATCTGAGACAGGTGGAGATTTCAAATGCAATCTCCTCTTAAAAAAAAAGGAATCATTTAAACTTTAAACTTTTTTTCAATTTAAAAAGCGATGGATTTTAGCCACAATAGGATCCAATAATTGTACCGGCATTCCCATAAAGTTCGACCTTTGACATTTTGAAACAAAAAAAAATCGTCAATAACAAGAGGTTCCTTCAATCGTAAAAGCCTACATTGTCTCTAAAACAATATACGAGTATATCTTCGTTTAAAGCGAATATTGCAATATCCGATTACATCCTGATTTTTTTCCTACATAACGTATATGGAATGAAATGATTGGGTCAGTGAATCAGTTCCTCAAGATATAATGCGATGATAAGATAGAGGATACAATAAGATGTAATAAGACATAATGAGAAATAGGATACAATGTAGGATGTAATCAAGATAATACTCAATAATTTTTAATAAGATACAATAACAGGGTGGCAACTTCAGATTAGAATATAAAAAATTCAAATTTATTTATTTATTTCAACAAAAAAGATGAATTTTAAATTCAAAAAGGCAAAATACTTAAATATTCAACAATAATCAAATTTTCAATAAAATAGTTCAAGTTTGAAACAAAAAAAAATCATTTTTGACCAAACAGTTGCATTTAGAACCAAATAGTTAAATTTTAGAGCAACAGAGACCAATTTTAAAAAAAGTTGTTGAACTTTTGAGCCAAAGCGGAATTTTTTAGAAGACAGCTGAACTTTTACCACGAAAAGTGGTATTCTCAACAAAAGAATAATCCTCACCGAAAAAATGTTGTAGATAATATTTCAAAGAAGAATAAAAAACGAATTTTCTACAAAATATTTAAATTTTCAACGTAAAAAATGAATTCTTAAAAAAAATTTAATAATTGCTATTTTAAATAAAAAATATGTATTTTAAGTTAAAAAAAATACCTTTTCAACCAAAATTAAAAAAGTTTAATTTTCCGTACAAAAAATAATATTCAACAAGAAAAGAAGCACTTTTAAAAAATAAAGATTTTTCAGCCAGGAAAACAAAAAAAGGTTAACCAATTTGTTGTAATTTGAAGTCAAAAGAGGGATTTTTTGCAATTTTCGGTTGCATTTTTATCCAAGAGAAAATTCAAAACGAAGAAGATTAGTTTTCTATATAAAAACAAAAACGAATTTTCAACAAAATAGTTAAACTTCAGCAAAAGAGATGAATTTTTAACCGAAATTATGAATCTTCAACTGGAAGAGTTCAATTTTCAGAGATGAATTTTTAACACAAATGATTACTCTTCAACATAAAAATGATTTTTAGGATACTGTATCAGTTAAAGTTGAATATTGAACATAAAAGATCATTTTCAATAAGGAAAGATGAACTTTCAACCAAATAGTAGAAAAAAATTATTTTCAAGCAGAAAGACGAATTTTTTAGAAGACAGTTGAATTTTCAACCAAAAATTTAATTTTCAACCATAACAGATGAACTTTCAATCCACAAGGACGACTTTTCTTTACAAAATGATGATTTTTTAACTAAACAGTTAAATTTTTAACCATCAAGAACAAATTTTTAACCAAAATAGATGAGCAACCAACAAGAATTAACTTTCAAACAAAAAAAGTTAAATTATTGTATTGGGTTCTGTTAATTCATTTCGTATATTTATGCGAAAAACGATAAAAATGGAAGGAGAAGTTTTTTGAATGTGAAATTATTCGATTTTTAACGTTTTCGACTAAAAAATGTCTTAATGTAAAGGCGCAAACCTTAAAAATTAATTTTTAAAAATTAAAACTTTGACGACGGATTCACGAAATTAGAATTATTGTTCAATTTGAAACGCTCTTAATTAAAAAATTAATACTTATAGAGCTTTAATCAGAAATTATTCAATTTTTCATGTCCTCAATTAAAATGGTGCACTTTATTTTTCTTTTGAATTTCAATTTTAAAAGTTTCAATTTTATTAAAACTGAAACTAATGTAAGTATAGCGAACTTCTAAGAAAAACGGAAAAAAATCGATCAGTCGCATTTTTCTTCAAAAAATCGCATTTTTTAAAAAAAGTCCAAATAAGTCCAAAAAGTCACACTCCGAGCTCTGGAAGTATAAAATAGAACTTCGTTCGATTTGAATTCGACTTCAAGACGGCTATGTCTCCCTCACGGGCAGGAGCAAAACTATGTAGTAGTCGTAGATGAAAGTCTTACGTTTATGGTTGAAATTCTCGATGGAGGGTACTTGCCAAGTCGATTCGAACTTTTCTTAAGACAAGAAATGTTATTGTAAGTCATAATGAATATCCGGAATTTCTCTCAAAGGAAATTATATTACCAATTTATGGTTTAGGCCTTTACGGATTAGGAATTAGGCTTCAACATTATGCCAACGATTACAATTTTACAACTATCATTAAAACTATCATTCTCTACAAGCATCTAGTGAATTGTTGGAAATAGGAAAAGATGGACAACATTTTTAAACTCGCCATCCAAAGAACGTAATTATTGCAGGTAAACAAACTTATTAATACCTCAGAGGCCTTGGGAACGTTTTGGGATAATGATTCCCTTGTCTTGAGTTGAACTTCAAGACATAAAATAAAGTGTCGCTCGCGGGCAAGAGCGAGACTTGAAAAACGTCATGAGCCTGTCTTGGGGGTAATTGAAGACTAAGACAAGTCGAATTATTTTTACTCGGGTAATAAAGATACAATCGAGCAAAATCACTTCTTGAAGCTTCCCACGTCCGGTGGTTTTATTGTAGTATTTATCAAATGCTTTGATCACTCGGCAATCCCGTTAATTAACCATTGGAAAATCTCGATAGGAGAGGATCAAGGATTATCCACAAAGGGTATGGGGACGATATTCACAGAAGTCCTTCGAGACCAGACTTGGAAATCGCTGGACAATCTGAAGAGTAACTGGCGAGTCTCGTTTGCTTTTGAGGATTCCTGATGTGCTCTCGAGAGTTCATCCACGAAAGTGTTTTGCCGGATCCATCGAAAAGCAGCTTCTCCAAGCTGATCCGATCTCTGGACGGTCTTTACTTTTTCCATCTCGTGCCCTCGAGTTCTTGAATACATTCGTCTCGAGGAAGGCAGAAATGTAATCTTATGCCGACTGAAATATGAAATCCTTTCCTTTCGGACTTTCCGACTAGTTCCCGAAATCAGATGAAGAGGAACTCGAATTGAAAAGTAAACCTTTTAGCCACAAATGTTTTGCGAACTGCTCTCATTTTCTTACTGAATAGTGGTAAATAACTCGAACTCTTTCTCGATGTAAATAACAAGTAGAAACGGAAGTAAGTTGGTAAAATAAGATCTGAAATTTTATGGCCTCAACCACTCTTCTGCTTGACTAAACAAACGAAATCTCTTGGAATCGTTTTCGCACGAAAGAAGGTAATAATAATCTCCAGCAAAAGGTTTTCTGAACATTTTGAATATATCAGATTCACAGCCCAAAATGATTTTAAAACAGGAGAAATAGGGTGAGGTCTCACGAAAATAGGCGAATAAATTCTTTTGAATAGAATTAATGTAGATACTATATTAAATACAATATGAATCGCTTTAAATTCACAAGATTTCAAGTCCAAATATTTTTAACATAAACAATTATTTTTTTTACCAAGTAGATGAAAGAATTTTAACACTTCATTTTCAACCAAGAAAGGTGCATTTTCTACAACAACACAAAATCTTCAATAAAAAAACATACATTGTAAACGAAAATTATCATTGTTGAGATTTCAATCAAAAAAGATTTTTATTGAATCAAAAAAGGTTAAATTCAACAGCAACATAATTTTCAACAAAATTCATAAATTTTCAACCAAATTGTTGAATTTACAACAAAAAAGATGAATTCTCAATGAAAAATGTAATAGTTGATATTTTACCCCCAAAAAAGATTTGAATTTTAAATAAAAATGTTGAATTCTACAAAAAATACGACATTTAAACAAAAAAATGGAATCTTGAAACAAAACAGATAAATTTTCAATCAAACAATTTCATTTTTAACCAAAAAAGATGAAACTTCTACCAAGAGAAGTGAAATTTCAATCCAAAAATAGGAATTTTCAACGAAATAGTTGATTTTTCAAGCAAGACAGCTTTTTAGTCAAGGAACAAAAATCGACAATTGTTGAATTTTTCTTCCCAAAATATGAAATAAATAATTGAATTTTCAACGAAAAAGAATCATTTTCTACCAAAAAAGTCGAATTTTTTTTACTAAATGGTTGGATTTTCTACTAAAAAGATCAATTTTCAACCGTTAAAAAGAAAGTTACATTTACAGTTTAAAAAATAAAATTTCAACAACAACAACAACCAATTTTCAGCAAAATAGTCAAATTTTTAAACAAACAGATGAATCTTCAGAAAAAAAAAGAATTTCTAACTGAATAGTTCATCTTTCAACCAAGAAGTTAAATTAAAAAAAAATTCAACAAAATAGTTCAATTTTAGTTAGTAAATTAGTTAGTTAATTAAATTTTAGTAGTTCAACTTTTACACTAGTAGTATAGTTTTTTAATAAAAAATATCATCTTTAAAAAAAATACAACTTTCAACCAAAGAGATTAATTTTCAACTATAATGATGAATTTTCAACTGGAATAGTTATATCTTCAACCGAAAAAACGAATTTTTAGCCAAATAGATGATTTTTCAGTTAAAACGATGAATTTTCGACGAATTTTTTGTTAATTAAGTGCTTCAGCCGTCAACAAAGTAGTTAAATTAAAAAAAAATGAATTTTCAACGAATTATTTACATTTTTTAACCAAAGAGATGAGTCTTAAATCAAAAAATGAATTTTTAACGAAGTACGTAAATTTCAACCAAGTATATTTCAATTTTCAAAGAAAAAAAAAATAATTCAGAACAAAAAATAAAATAGTTGATGTTGCATCCAAAAAAGATTTTAATTTTCAATCAAAAACAGTTAAATCCAACCGAAAAAGACGAATTTTCAATAATTCAAACATTTGATTTTTCAACATAAGAGGTGCGTTTTCAAGTTAAAAAGTCAAATGTTTAAAAAAACCTTCGACTTTGAAACCCGAAAAGTTGAATTTTTAACCAAAAAAATGAATTGTTAAACAAATTGACGAATTTTCAAAACAGAAACTTTCCTACCAAAAAGAAGAATTTTCAATCCAAAAGGACAAATCTTCTATCAAAAATAGTTGAATTTTCGATATAGGGTGATTTAAAAAACATAGCATTTTTTAAGGAAAAAGATGATTTTTAAACCAAAAATATAACAGTATACATTTCAATCAAGAAGAATTAACTTTCAACGATAGATAGTTGGATTTTATTATTTGGTTTTATTAATTCTGTTCCATTTAAGCAAAAGAAGGGGAAGTTTTTAGAAAGCAGGAAAAAAGAGGAACTCTTTAAAAAAGGAAAATAAGAGAAATAGGCTACAGATTATAAAGTCTGATTATATCGAAAGATCCTTGTACAATAAACCTGCTAAAGAAATCACTTTCAGAATCATAATATCTCAAGACAATATTCAAAAAATTCCGTGATTTAGAGATTCTTGACCCAAATGAACCTAAGATCAACCGTAACATGATACAATCTCCCAGCTAATTATTCCTTTGACATTACTCCATCAAGGAAGCTCTTCAGATGCCCATGAACCCAACTTGAATTTTAAATTAATCTCACATGCACATGTAATCAACATTTTTTTTAAATTCTTGAGAAATGGTGAGTGGAACTGGCTGTGAAGGACGAGCGTCAAAAATGGCCGTTTCAACGCGCTTGAAGCACATAATAAATAGCGGATCCAGAGAAGCGATTGCGCCGGTCATTTATTTCTTTGAGTGAAATTTTGTCTTTTTTCAGCGCAGCATCCTCGGGTAGGATTTGACGGGCAGTTGCTATTTAACAGGTTCTTCCTGGAGACGAGATATCTGAGCATAAGAGTTTCAAAGAGGAAGGAGAGTAGCCAGACCGATGTGATGTGACTAACAGTAAAAGTCCAGCTAGAAGACGATAAAACCAGCTCTCGAAGAGACCAAGAGGAATCAGTTCTGTCGCTTCCTCTGATATGATCCGCGCTGACCTTCGTCAGAAGCGTGTAAAATGAACCACCGTGTAACGCGCCTTAATTAATGACTCTCGGTATCATTAAGACTCAAGGGATTTCCAATAAAAGGAATTCTTAATCCCTCAAGCTGGATAATAATTCAATTCTGTGATTAGAAACCTGTTTTACATAGCGATTCACCCTTTTAAGGGTTTTGATTTTTCACTTTTTTTCGAGGATTATATCCGATAAGCTTGGAAGTTTTATTCATATATTTTAAACCAAAAATAATTATATTTTTAACTGAAATAAATAAATTTGCAACGAAAAAAATGAGTTTTCAACAAAATAGTTTAATTCTCAACCAAAAAGATGAATTAAAATGAATTGGCCACCAAGAACAATGCATTTTTAACAAAGTAGTTTAACTCTCAAAGACGCGGGGCACGACTCTCGCAAATAATGCTCGTGTTTGTTCATTTTTATATTAATTTCTTTACGTAACATAGCTTTCGTTGGTACTCAAGAAAGCTATTTTATGTGATATTATGATTAGAAGATACTTTTTTGGTTATTCCTCATTTATCATTAAAATTGAAATCAATCCCATGCATGCCGCAAAATCGAATACATCATTATTTTGATGCAAATTTACGATTTATGAGAAATCGAATAATTGGACATATAGAACCCCTCGCGTAAATGGAATCATACATTCTACATTTTGCAGCGAGGCGTCAGAGCAAATACTGGCATTCGGTGAAAATCAGGAGGTTCATCGGTCCAGTGGAAAATGAATTTCGCGAGATTCTGCATAATTAAATGTAGACTCGAATTCAATGGATGGCAGTACATTCACTGTTAAAAATTTGTGTGGTTACACAGCACTTTAAATTTTTAACCAAGAACTTTTCTACCAAAAAATATTAAGTTTCAACAAAATAGTCGATTTTTCAACAAAATAATGAAATTCTTCACAAAATAGTTTAATTTAAAACCAAATATGTATTTGAACTTTCAAGCAAAATGGACGAATTTTTAACAAATAAGTTTAATTTTTAATCGAATAGTTCAATTTTTAACCAAATGGTCGAATTTTCAAGCAAAACCGATGAATTTTCAACTGATAAATATTTTTCAAATATAGTTCAATTTATTAATTTTTAGTTAGAAAATTAATGTTCAAATAATGAGATTAATTTTCAAGCAAAGGGATGAATTTTTAACCACAATGATGGAATATTCAACAGGAGTAGTGTCCTTTTCAATTTGAAAAAATAAATTTCCAACAACAACAAAAATCAACAAAATTCAACGTTTTAACTGGAGTAGATAAATTTCAAGAAAAAAAATTCATTTTCAGCCAAATAAAAAAAACTAATTTTCAACAAAATAGCTTACTTTTTAACCAAAGAGATGAATTTTCAATTCAAAGGAGCATCTTCAATAAAAAATAAATAATAATTTTTAACATTTGGTGTGGTTAAAAATTCGTTCTTTTTTTTTATTGAAAAATTCAATTTATTTTTGTTCGAAAATTCGTTTTTTGGGTTGAAAATTAAACTGATTTATTTGAAAATTCAACTATTTCGTTCAAAATTAACTTTTTTGTTGAAGATTCATATTTTTGGGTTTAAAACTAAACTGTTTTGTCGGAAATGCACCTTTTTTTATTTTTTTTAACAATCCATTTTTTTGAAGAAAATTTGTTACCTTGGATTGAACATTCAACTATTTTGTTGAAAATTCGTTTCTTGTGTGGAAAATTCAACTATTTTATTTGAAAATTCCACTACGTTGTTGAAAAATCATAAATTTGGTTAAAAAATTTAAGAATTTGGTGAAACATTCCATTATTTAGTTGAAAATTTCTCTTTTCGTGTTGAAAATCCAATTTTTTGTGGGAAATTGTTTTTGTTAGCTTTGAAAATTGATCACTTTTAGTTGACGACTCAATTATCTGGCTGAAAATTCACGTATTTTCCAAATAGATTGTAATCATAATAGATTAGATTTCCAAATAGATTTTTCTTTAATTATAATTTAAAGATTTGATGAATTATTATTGGAGTACACTTGAATGTAAAAATCGTAAAATACCATTTTTGCTTAATATGCCAAGTTGCTGACAGAAGCAAGAATTTGCTACAGTGGACAAATCATTAAGAAATTAAATAACTTAAATACCTAACTTAAAAACAATTTATCATGTACGAAATTTTCACCTTGAGAATGCGTTTGTGGATATTGTTCAAATATACGTCATACTTAATTTTTTATTTATTTATGATCAATAGGGTGGACCACATTTTTTTTCTCAAATTTATTCGAATCCACAAAACAGAAAATTCGTTTATTTATAAAAAAAAAGTATTTAGATGTTCCACAAGTCCCCCGAAGCTTAACACGTATTTCCCATTAGAAAAAAAGAACGTTTACGTAAATTTTATTCAAAATTGTCGATATTAAGTGAATTCAACGGAAACACAACATTTCTGTTCACAATTCATGGGGCTTGCAGAACCTCTGAACAACATTTTTTTAAACGCATTTTTTGGGAATTTGAACCAAAGTGGGGCGATATACGTGAAAATTGGAAACAAATTTTCCAATGCATTTTCGGACCACCAAATATACTTATTATAAAATTACAGTAGACATTTTTAACAGTGAATTCATATCGTTTGAGGACTAGTGCATGTGTTTGTCGAACGTTCTCGATTTCAGTACTGCCGGAAGTTTGGTCGGATGAACAATTTTCGGTTCCGTTCGACCGAAAACAAGATATCCGTTTTTTCTGAAAATATAGACGTTAAAGCTGACCGTTTTGCGGAGTTCAATGCTTTTTCAGCGAAATTAATCACATCGCTTGTTAACATAGGAAATGTGGCTGGGACGACATAATGATTGAGCAGTCTCTCAGGAGTGATATTTTAAGTACATTTTATATGAGATGTAAGAGAGAGAACACTAGAATGTTGAAGGGGGGAAATTTCTGATTAAAAACAGGATTCCAACTGTTGACATTAATTTTTGAATTGGAGATAAAAAAAGTCAACAATTATTGAACTTCACATTTAAGAAAAGTTAAAACTGAACTTATTTTAAATTATTGCATTATATCATGCGACATGAAATTAATGATATTCCAAGTGGTTGGATGGATTTTTCTTCGGAAAATTGGTCAAATTCCCGGTCAAGAAAGTATATCACTGTCATTTCCCGATTTCCAACGGGTTTGTAGCCACCCTGTGTTCAAATGAAAACTAAATATTATTTTATAAGATTTAAGGTTTTTTATTGAAAATTAAACTAAATTGTCGGCCCACGTAAAATTTCTCGAGAATTTCCTGTTTTTTCCGGTCTTAAAAAATATCCGTTTTCCGGTTCAATGCTATCCTGATTAGTGCATCTTTTTAAAATTAAACAAAATCCAACACTCAACAATAACATATGTTGACTGATAAGAATACAGTTATGAGAATTACTACATCTGCGTTATGCAGCAGATATAACTTGAAACTTATGGGTGAAAGTAATTAATTACCTGAAGCGAAAGCCACGGGGTGTGCAAGATCTATAATTTTGCAATTAAAGCTACTACAAATATGGTTTGCAACCTTAATTTACATTGAAACATGTTGTTTCCGCGATTGTCATTTTACGACTCTATAACTATACTTCCCTGGAAAGAAGATTAACTATCAATTAAATAATGTAAAATTCAGTAATCATAGTACTTCAGTAGTTCCATTTTCGGTAAAAGGGTATTCTTTCCGAAATGAATAGGGGATTTCATTTATTATTAAAATGTTTTTATATCTAATAGGTATCTTCTCAGTACAGAACCCTAAGTTGTTCAAATTAAATTTTTTAAGTAAGCTAGAAACAAATAATATAAAAAACCCAAAAATGACTATTTGAAAAATCTACACAGTTTCTCTGTTTTTGTATTCTTGGACATTTAAATTTGATTATAATGTACTTTTATCAGTTGAAAGCTCTCAAATGAAAAAATTGCACAGTCCTGCGAGGATCAGTTACAGAAATGGTAGGTGGCGAATCTTATAGATTTTTTGATGCTGAAAACGAATTCGACCGCAGAAATTGTCTAGCATGTCAGGTTTGATTTTCATTATCATCATTTAATCTTATCTTTACTGGTTAGATTATCATCATCATCATCTGATTTTGCCTTCACTGGCTGAACCATTAGCATCATTTTATCTTTTCTTTGCTGGCTGGATCATCATTATCATCTGTTCTTGCCTTTACTGGCCGAATCATTATCATCATCATTTGATCTTGTCTTTACTGCCTAAATCCTCATCATCATCTGCGCTTGCCTTCACTAGCTGAGCTATAATCATCATACAATAATAATAATAATAACAATTAAAATAATGGACAAACTTGAATATCTCAGGTACGAAAAATCGTACAACGGGAATAGAAAGTGGATTTCAAATCTAAAGACTAATACTATACAATGCCGTTTTTGGAAATAAAATAAAATCCGTTCCCCTAGAATAAATTCATAAATTTGGCCACAATGACCATTTTTTGACTATCCAACCTAAATTTACTCCAAAACCTGTCGTTCTAATTAAAATTTCTACAAATTTCTGCGGCCGGATTCGTTTTCAACGTCAAACAATCTACAATATTCACCCGCTATAATTTCTGTAACTGCAGACAAAATCTCAAATTTCGCAGGAAAATAACAGAATATAACAAAATTATGAAGGTAACAATTGTTTCAAATACGCAGTTTGCGAACATTTAAAACTAAGGCCAAAAAAATCAACTATAAATGAATGATAATTTATAAGAGGGTCCTAAAATATGCTACCTTTCTGCATATTAGAATCGATTTCCAAAATTTTCTTCCTACAACTACAACATAATTTTCTCTGATAAGCCGCTTTACGTATTTTATTACATGTTAAGATATGCTATAATCAGAAAGTTCATTCTTTTTGGTTGAAAAGTCTACTATTATATTGTTGGTTAAGAATTCATATTTTTATTAACAACTTGAAAATTCAACTGTTTTTTATTTAAAATAAAAATATTTGTTGGTTGAAATATCAACTATTACATGTTTTGTTGAGAATTCAATTTTCTTGGTTGAAAATTAAAGTACATGGTTAAAAGTTGAACTACTTTATTAAAAATTCATTTTAAAGATTCATCATTTTAGCTGAAAATTCATCTCTTTGGTTGAAAATTATCTTTTTTTATTAAAAATTTACATATTTGGTTTGAAAATTAAACTGTTAGAAAATTAATCTTGATTAAAAAAAAAATCTCTTTCAAATCGTCGTATTTTGCAATTTTTTGAATTTCTGTTTTTGATTCACAAAAAATGAATCGGAACTTTGTAAAAAAAAGGGGGGTATAAGGGTGAAATTGGGTCAAAATTCTCGATTCTAGATGATTTTTCAAATTCATGGTAAAGAAGGGGAAAAGGGGGAAAAAGGGGACTGACGGTGATCCCTGAAGGCATTTTTCTTGAATATTTTCAAAGAAAATAATTCAACTTGACGTGCCCTGCTTACGACACTGACTGACATTCTCGTAATTGATTGAAACCTCTATTGAATTGCAAAACGGGATTCTCTACAATGATGATATACCAGTGGGAAATTCAGTTCAATGGAATTTAATCGGATATCTCCACACATGCCGCGTGCAAAAACACTCTCTTTTCAAGTGGCGCTATAGCTAACGTTTATCTCACAATCGTAAAGTAAATACCGTAATGACGAGAG
Source organism: Andricus quercusramuli (assembly GCA_932178445.1). Lineage (NCBI taxonomy): Eukaryota > Metazoa > Arthropoda > Insecta > Hymenoptera > Cynipidae > Andricus > Andricus quercusramuli. Next base: position 146,098 of record CAKNXH010000131.1, read on the forward strand.
ATGCAGAAAATCTCGTAAAATTTCAGAACCAGCGACCATTTCGAATTAATTCGAAATTCCCACCTCTCTTTCCGCATGAATGAGTGCAGAAACTGCAAAAATATCAGGAAAGAGAAACAGCTCTATTGGCGGGAAAATAGAAAAAAAACGTGGTTTTAACTGGAGTAACTAATCGAGTATGAGAGTAAAGCGGTTTATCGGAACCTCCTGTAAAAGTCGAATCGAGTGGAACCGTTAGGCGTACAAAATAAGCCTGAGGCTCCTTTCTATTCGCAGGCATTGTATCTTCGATCGAACTTTTTAAGGCATAAACATACACAGGCCTCGGACTCACTTCAGAGCTAAAAAATAGTGTAAATAGGGTCACAAATTAAAAGAAAATAGTGTAAAAATATTGTAATAACATTTTTCAAGTATTAAATTAAATTAACTTTATTTTTTTAAAGTAAAATTTCCAGTTTTCTAACCTAATATTTTTAAAGTATTGAAGATAAGCTTCCATGTTTATTTAAAATGTAATTCCTTAGTCTCTAAATGATCAAAATGCATATTTATTTATTGCAGGCATCACTAGGGTGCCCAAAATAAATGTGTGCTTATGAATTTTGCAAATGCTACCCCCTGAATTTGTTTTCTCTGTGGAAAAATACTGCTATACAATTTGTTTTATTTTAAAAAAATGGTTTAAATTTTTGTATTGTGTCATAAAATGTGAGGTTTATTCTTAAAAAAATATTAGATACTGTTTGGAATGAAAGAAAATTGATGGCAGTATTACTGAATAATTAGAATCCAATAAGAAAACACAACTATTTTTGGATGAAATTTCATTCGTTTCGGTTGAATAGTCGACTATCAATTTTTTTGATGTGACTGTCTAGTTAAAACTCAATCAGTTTGGTTGAAAATTAAATTTTTTTTGTTGAAAATTTAACTGTTTTCTAGAAAACTCGTTTTTTGGTACAATATCAATTCTTTAGTGAAAAATGCAACTCTTTGGCTGAAAATTAATCTGTCTTAGTTGAGTATTCAAGTATTTTGTTTAGAATTTTTTTTTCTGGTTACATACAATTGTTTTTTATTTTAAATTAGAATCCTTTTTTTTTTGAAATAACAACTATTACATTTTTTGTGAAAATTCATCTTTTCTGGTAGAAAAAGTATCTTCTTGGTTGAACATTTATCAGAAAGCTTATCTTTTTGGTTAAAAATGCAAGTTTTTGATTGAAAATCAATCCCTAAATAAACTCATGAAAAGAATTTGTTCGGTAAAAACTACGTCAGATAGGAAGGGGAGGGTCAAAACTTACAAACCCTAAGAAAGTAGGATACTTGGTTCAAAATTTTAGGAGGAAAAAACTACGTAATTTATGCACGGACTCTATACTCAAACATTGAGACAATTTTCCGGTATGTAGCAATTCGTTGAGATGGCGGACATATTAATGTTAGAAAATTAGCGAAGTTCAAAAACATTTTTCAAGAAAAAGTAAAGAAATAGTGGCATTAGCGGCCAATATGGGAAAGTAGTATTTTTGGTGTCATTTTTTCGAATTAGTAGCAAATCAGTGTCGTCGCTCAATAAAAGTATCGCATAGTGTCAATAATGTCAAAGACGTTTGTTTTTTTCACGCCAGAAATTACTTTGCCGGGAACTCGCGACCTTCAGGATTTTTTATAGGCTTTGCTGGATAGTCAAAGGAGATACAGAGGCTAACAAATAATTTTTACTGTTGAGGGTTTCATAAACCTTATTTTGATTAACTGATTACTTCAGTAGACACAAATTCCAAGTGAAGAGAAGATGTAGGAAAAAGTAACAGATCTTTTTTTTCAAGTCTGTGCTACAACTGATATCCTGGAACCAAGCGGCATCTAATTTTTCGATCCGACATCCGATCAATGCCGTTTCAGATGGATTTTATTTCAAAACCAGCGGCACTATTTCAGTTTCGAGAAATCCTTCTTTCGAAGTAATTTAAATCGCTTTAAATTTTTCTCAAATCAAACAAAATTTTGAAAAATCCAGTGTTTTAAGTGTGCCCGAATGGATTCCAGTTTGCATTTGGAACTCGATTGGTGCTGTCACAACACTGATTGTGGATTGTGGATTTCAATAACATATTACCATTTTTTCAACTCTATTCACAATGATAAATTTTTTATCTGAATTCGAAGAACCGAATGATTTATGAACAACCCAAATATGTTTCCACCAAGAGAAATAGTGCACCAAAAATTTGTTTTCACTCAAAAATGGTGGTGTATCGAACAAGAAGATGGCACATTTTGTTTTTAATCCATAATCACTTCACTCACGAGAAATCACTCAATTGTGCGATGAGGGTTAAAGTAGAGAGAGAATTATTAGATGAATTAATTTAATTTTTGTGACGATCATTCATCTTTCACATTTTAACGCGGAACGCGCGCTTCCCGCCAGACGCGCACGCGGTGAAGGCTTCTCGCGAACTGTCGGCATGGTACAATGTCAGTGAACGACCGGCATCCGAACTCCCACGAAGTTAACCGAGCCGGACTGTAGTTGATTGCAAGATTATTAAAAATGAATTCGAATTATTTTGTCAAGATAAATTCATTTTGATAAACTAGTTACATATTTTTCAAATATCACGAACTCTCTTTTTGCACTGTTTCATATTGGAATACCCTCGATTACCTCTATATACAGAATTACTCTGGATTACCTGAGATTACTCCGGGCTACATAGGATTACTCTGGATCAAATAAAATTATGGTTGATTACTCCGCCTATACTATAGGCTCACGCAAATTTTCAACCAAAAAGAATAACTTTTTAACAAAATTGTTCAATTTTCAAAAAAAATGAACTTTTAACCAAAAGGTTGAAGTTTCAACCAAAAAAGATCAATGTCCCACCAAGAATTAAATACTTACATTTTCAGATAAAACATTGATTTTTAGCCAAAAAGAACGAATTTTTAACAAAATAGTTAAATTTTCTACCAAAACAGATGAATTTTAAACAAAATGAATGAATTTTCAACAAATTAGTTGAATCCTCAACAGAAAAGACGTATTTTCAACCAATAAGTTCAAACTATCTGTTGAAAATTCAATGATTATCAATTTTTTACAATTTGCATCCGTTCATTTTCCAGTGTTGAAAATTCAATTATCAATTTTCTTCCATTTTCCTCAAATTTCAACAATTGAATTTTCTTCAATTTTCAACTGCTGAAAATTGAAGAAACTTGAAAATTGAATTTTAAATTGTTCAAAATTCGAAATAGGAAAATTGGAGAAAATTGAAAGTTGTGAGTAAAATTTTAGAAACACAATATCATCAAGTCAATCTGTGCAAAAATTCTATTTTTGAACAAAAAGGCTCAGAAACATTATGAATCCAAAAAGCAGTTATTTTGAAAAAACATATTCGAAAAGTTCATTTTCAACCCGTTAAAAATTCAATTGTAGCAAATAAAATTGAATTTAATTGATAGTCTTTGGAAATTCATTAGCGGCGATATAAAAAAAGTCCGAACAGCAATCAAATTTGTTATATAAATAATTTTCATACGTTTAAAACCGTTCTCATAATCAAGGATTTTACTCTTTTAATACATACCATCATTAAAAATTAAATCGTGATACTTTTTCCTTAGAAAAATTATTTTAGCATTACAAATTTATTAAAAATCCTGAATTGTTTCGTTCGAAATCGATCATGTAAATATTTGTAGAATTTTTATTGGTGGGATTTAAATAAACAATTTTTAATGTGAGAGTCCCAAATTTGAGAGTTCGTCTTGACTAAAAAATCTTTTTGTTGGAACAATATTATATTTTGTAGAAAATTCTTTTCTTTTTTTATTAATTAAAGTGTTTTTTGTTATAAATGAAAATCATTTTTGATTTAATTCAACTGGTTTTTATTTGAAATTAAAACATTTTTTGGTTGAAATATCAATTATAACATTTTCTGTTAAGATCTCATCTTTTATGGTTAACAATTTTATTTTATTTTCATTTTTTCAAAAATGTAACTTTTTTATTGAAAATTCATAATATACATCTAATTGATTGAAGTTGAAAATTAAATTTCTTCTCAATTTTTTTTATTCTTGACAGAAAAATCTTTTTTGGGTGAAACTTCAACTATTTAATTGAAAATTCAACTAATGTTGAAAATTCGTCTCTTTTGTTTGTAAGTTCAACTATTTTCTTGTAAATTCAACGGTCTGGTTGAAAACAATTTTTTTATGGTTTAAAAGTCCACGGTTTTCCAAAAAAGTCGACTTTTTAACTTGAAAACTCAATTCTTTTGTTGAACATAAATTTTTTGGTTGAAAACTGTTTTTTAACTTAACTGTTTTCTTGAGAATAGTTTTTTTTTGTTGTTGATGAAATTCAAGTTTTTTTTTGTTTGTTGGAAATTCAAATTTTCTGGTTTAAAAGTCAATTGTTTTCCAAGACGATTTTATGTGGCTTAAGGGATTTTTCAAATTTAAGGGAAAAATGGGAATTAGTTAAAAAACGGAGAACGGGGACAAACTGTGATAACTGTAATGTTCATATTGTAAAAAAAAAAAAACAGGAAAAGAAACATGTTCTTAATTTACATTCCTGAGAATAACTGAACTTTCAGTATGACAACTTATAACTTATAACTAGGTTTTAATGAGAAAAATATCGTTATAAATTATCAATTTTTTAGCAAGACATTTTCAATTAACGTATTTCATACTTAAAGACATAAAAAACAGTAAAGAACATTATCGATAGTCAGATTAACTTTATGGTTAACATGACCATAAGTTTACTTTATTTGAACACAAAAATAATTAAGTTAGTATAACTAGTAATATTATGTAGAGAATAATGATTTAGACACCAGAATACCTTCAAGCATAAGTCCAACACAATAGGATAGTGGGAGGAAAATGAAACGTTTTCAAAAATGTAGGGGCCATTCAAGGAAAGAAAAAAAAGGATAAAATAAAAGCCTTTTCTTAACCATTTCTTGCTCCTTCTGCTGATAAAAATAGGTATATCAGAAAAAAAATTCAAGAAGATCAAAGACTCAAAAATAGATAAACAGTGGAATTCAAATACACCCATAATACGAATTTTTTTAAATTTATTTATATAAGAAGATAGATTCTGATACCTTATTCTTGTCAATTTTTTTTCGAGTGTAGTTTTTCGTTTATAGAACACAGAATTATTCAAAGTATTTTTCTAAGTAAACTAGAAAGAAATAATTTTTTAGGGTACTAATGCAGTACTTTTTGGATATTATTTTCGATTGTCAACATTTTATTTACAAAAATTATAAACTACAATCTACACAAGCATCTAATGTCCATGACTTTCTTAATGTTTTCTGCAGAAATGTATTTTTTAAATATACCAATTTCAAAAAGTCAACTTTTGAGAGAATAAGATGTTTTTCATTTTCAACTATAGAATTAAATTATCTGTCGAGTTTAGTTTCTTAATTGAATCATTAGCCGTTTCTCCGCTATCGATGTCCTTCAAATAAAAAATATTAGCAAATATCATATAATCATATAATATTAACAGCGAGTGCCCTTTTTTGCACCGGGTTTATCATAGCCTGACAATTATCCTATTTTCTTCGAAGATGGCGGAAATTGAAGGTATTGGCATATGAATGTTCGTTAAGAAATAAAATTGCTATTCTAAAGTATAGTTCCATTGTTATCATTTGCAAAAAAAAAAATAAGAATGAGGAAATGTTTTCCTTTAGTTCGATAGTCTCCGAAAACAGCTGAAATTTAAGGTTTTAGCAGGTTGATTTTCATTCCAAAATAATATTTTCTATGTTGAGGTGTGGTTTTTTTTATCATTTGTCAGAAAAATAAGAAAAATGAGGAAATTTCGTTTGTTTAAATCACTATGTTAGAATATTTTCTTTCAGTTTGATAGTCCCCAAAGTTAGCTGAAAAAGATGTTAAACAGGTCTTCATTAAAAAATAAAATTTGCTATGTTATAGTGAGAGTTTTTTGTTATTAGCGGTTGAAAGATAAAAAAACTGAAGAAATTTCGTGTTTTATACCACTATATGTTAGAAGCTTTTCTATTAGTCCGATTTTTTTCGGGGATGACTAAAAGTGAAGGTCTTGATATGTGTCATAAAAAGAGAATCTCTTGGGAAGCATCTTGTTTTTTAATGTCTTAAATTTCTGTTTGTGATTCCTGAAAAATGAATCGAAATTTTGTGAATAAAATGGTTAAAATGGTCAGAATTCAGAAAAAAGGAGAATTAGTAAAAAAGGGAACGGTCTGTGATCCCTACGATTTCTATTTTCATTAGATCGGGTTCATCATAGCAGAACCTATTTTAGAGACTTGGACTCACTACGAAAATAAATATCGGTCTCTGGGGAATAAACTCCGAGTATAGAAATTGCGCGTGCTAAGTTTATTGCAAGCGATACATCATTTAAGTCCACAAGTTATCGCAACAATCTTTCTCTCTCCCTCCCGCACTATATGCATGTCGTTTTGACAAATAGCCCATGGAAAATCAGAGGTTAATGACGAGTTTTCCTCAGGCAAAAGAGAGGCTGTTCTCCGAGCTTTGCTTCTTCGTAAATTTCAATCAATTCGAATATGCGGGTATTAAAACAGACGAACTTTGCCATTCGAATCAGTAAATGCTAGACAGCTCGCTGAATCGGCAGATGTGAACATTTAACCAATCATGCAGAGAAGCAATCAACTGAATTATGCGATTTGTCGGGATAGACATTTCTCACAAAAACGAATAAACAATTCATTTATATTTCTGGCTCTATGGTATTATATCATTATAATTAAGTCAGAATTATGCATTGAAAGTGACCAATAAATTTGAAAAAACAACAACAATAAATGTTGTACATTATCAAATTGGAAGCATTCCCACGATACCTTACATTCAAAAGCTCTCGGTTTAGTTGGCAATAACAGGATATCAAACAACTGCATTGGACTTACCTGAAACAAAAAAAAATGAAAATTAAGCACAATCATCAAACTTATCTCTGGTATAAATAAGCAATACAGACTTCACAGCCCAAAATGCTCTGAAAACAGGGGAATAATAGGGAAATAAATTCTTTAAATGAAATTAATGTTGGTAACATATTGAACTTAATATGAAACGATTAATTTTCTACTGAAAGAAACAAATTTTCAACAAAAATGTAAATTTTCAACTAAAAAAATATGTTGAATATTTAATCTAAAAAGGCAAATTTTCTACAAAATAGTTGAATTCCCAAACCAACCAAAGAAATTAATTTTTAACTGAAATGATAAATCTTCATAAAAAATGAATTTTTAACAAAGTAGTTCAATTTTTACCCAAGTAGATGAATTTTCAACAAAAAATACGAATTCTCAACGAAAAATGTATCAGTTGATATTTTAACCGAACAACATTCTCATTTAAAACAAAAAAACAGTTGAACTAAACAAAAAATACGAATTTCCAATAAAATAAGATAATTTTTAATCAAAGAGATGAATTTTCAACTAGAATTATGAATCTTCAACTGGAATAGCTAAATTTTCAAACAATGAAATAAATTTTGACTAAAATTATGTATCTTCAAGAAAAAAAAAGAATTTCGAACAAAGTAGTTCAGCTTTTAATCAAGTAATTGAATCTTCAACCAAAAAAGATTAATTCTCGATGAAAAATTTAACAGTTTATATTTCAACTAAAAAATATTTTTATTTTAAACTAAAAACAGTTGAATTTAACCAAAAGAGACGAATTTTCAATAAAATAGTTCAATTTTTAACCAAGAAATATTCCAGTTAAATTTTCAACAAAAAAGTTACTTTTCTACCAAAAGAGTAGAATTTTTTAATCAAAAGAGTGAAACACTAGAAAAACGTGAAGTTTCTTCAAAACGAGGGAAAAAAGATCAATTCTTTTAAAAAGGGGGAAAAAAGAGGAAAGAGAGATAAAATACGTAGAATCGGTATCAGAAAATAAATTTCCTCTTTTAGGTACCTTGGTGAAACATGAAATCACACATCCTAAATCTCGCCTACAACAAAAAAAAAGGCGGAAGCAAAAAAGTGTAGCGATGGTATTTTTCAGAAGGATGTCGCCTATTTCGCAGAACATAAAAAATTTTAGGGTCGATTAGCTTTTGCGTTCTAGAGTCACTAGTACGAAGTTCCTCCAAGATAAAAAATGCAAAGGCAAAGAAATTTGCCAGACACATATGCGTGCGGGACGAGTGAAGGGAGAGGAGCTTTGAAGTCGAAAATAACCGAAAAATTCTCTCCTCTCTGTGTCTTAGAAAAAAAGTAGCGAGGTTAGATCGTTGAACTTGAAGACGTGACTTAGCCAGAAAAAGAAAGAAAGACTCTAAACGCATCAAACGAGCGCAGAATCGCGAATGAAAGAAAATTCGAAGCTTCAATGAAATTCCGAACGCTTTGAAAATCTTCTGAACGCTGTCGGAATATTCTCGTCTCTCGTATCACGTATTCTGTTTTTAAGATCTTGATACAAAAGTTATTTTCTAGACTTTGCAGCTAAAAATGCTCTTAAAACTCGAGGAACAGGGTGATTTTTCAACAAAATAGAATGAATTTTCAACAAAATAGTTCATTTTTTAACCAAAAATGTAATAGTCGAATTTTCAGTTCAAAAAAATAATTAATTTTTAGCTGAGCGAAAAATGAACAAAAAGTTGAATCATCAACGAAAAGACAGGACCCAAAAAGAAAAATGTCCAACAAAAAGTTAATTTTCAACCAAATAGTTGAAGTTTCTACCAACTCATTTTTAAGCAAAAAGTTGAATTTTTAACAAAGTAGACCAACTCTCCACCAAGTAATTAATATTTCAACCAAAAAAAATTGTAATTTAAATTAAAAAACAATTCGATTTAACCAAAAAAGATCAATTTTCAACAAAATAGTTTAATTGTGAACCAAAAGAGATGAATCCTCAAACAACAACAAAAAACGAATTTTCTACCAAAAAATTTAATTTTTAACCCGAAAATATGAGTCTTCGACAGAAAAGTTAATTCTCAACTAAATTGTAGAATTTTCTACCAAACTAGAGAATTTTTTAGGCAAAAAGTCGATTTTTCTACAAAACAGTTGAATGTTCAATTCAGAAATATGAATTTTTAACAAAAATGTAATTTTTGAACAAATAATTCAATTTTCTACCGAATTGTTTAATGTTCAACAGATTATATCATTTTCATCCGTATTAATTGAATTTTCTACAAAAAAGTTGAATTTTCAAACCGAAAATATGAATTTTTAACAAAAAAGTTGATTTTCAACAAAACAATTGAATTTTCTTCAAAACAGTTGAATTTTCAACAAAGAAGTTAATTTTCAACCAAATAGCTCAATTTTTTACCAAAATGGTTTCAATTTTCAACCCAAAATTAAAATCAAATAGTAATACTTCAACCAAAAAGTTAAATTTTCTACCCAATTGTTGAATTTTCAGCCCCAAAATATGAATCTTCAACCCCAAAATATGAATTTTCATACAAAAAAGTAAATTTTCAATAGAAAAGTAATTTTCAACAAAAAAGTTCATTTTCAACCAACTAGTGCATTTTTCTAACAAAATAGTTGAAATAACGAATTTTCCATCCAAAAAGAAGACTGTTCAACAAAACTACTGAATTAAAAAAAAATTCACTTTCAAACATTAATAGTTTAATTGTTCACCAAATGGTTCAATTTTATTCCAAAATGGTTTGAATTTTCAAACCGAAAAGATGACTTTTCAACAAAACAGTTGAATTTTTAACCTAACAGGATAACCTCCTAACAAAATAGTGGAATTTTGAAGTAAACAAATAATTTCTCAATAGAAACGTTGCATTTTCAACCAAACAAACAATATTTAAACTTGATGTTAGCTGCTTTTCTCTACATGATCTTAAATCAATATTTTTGTTTAAATATTGATTTTTTGTTTTTAAGTTGTGAAAAGCCAATATTAAAAAAAATGTATTAATTTTAGGATCATGTAGAGAAAAAAAACTAACATCAATTATAATTATAATATAATAGTAGACTTTTCAACCAAAAATAGCTGGGTTTTCTTAGTGGGCTCTATTAATTTAATTCGCATTTAGGCAAGAAAACGAGAAAAAAGGCGAAAATTTTTGAAAATGGGGGAAGAAGAGGAATGTTTTTGAAAGGGAGAAAGAGAGGAATAGGGGCAAGACTGTGAAGTCTGATAAAAAATGTAATACACTAAAATCACACTTTCTGAAACTTTTATTTTCTTAACATTTACGAGAACCAATTACCTTAATATATCTTTTTTGGCGATTCGCTATTATCTTTTACATATATATTTGAAGGTATTCAAAGGCGCGAATTTCCCAAGCGATTTGAAATTCTGCAAGCGTGCCCAATTGTCTGTCTCGTCGTTGAAATACGAATGGCATAGATGCGATTCAATGGTGAAAAGCCAAGACTGACTTCGATCGGAAAAGTGAATTGTGGCCCCATAGAGTCCCATAGACAGTTCACAGAATATGAAATGCACATGCAAATTTCGATAAAGAGAGAAAATTTACCTGTACTTATTTAGCCCATTTTCCAGCATTGCTTTTCAGGAAATTCAGCAAATAGGACAATTTTAATACGTGAAACCTTTTCAAATTCATTGAGTGAACAAAATTAAAAGAAAATGGATTACTAGTTTAACTTTTAACATAGTTGTTGAATTTTCAAAGGGAAAAGATGAATTTGAAACTCAGAAGATTAATTTTCTAACAAAAAAATCAACTAAAAAAGATTAATTCCCAAAAACAGTAACAACAACAAAAATTTATTTTCCACTAAGAAGAATAGTTATTTACCAGAAAAAGCAAATTTTCAGTAAAAAACAAAAATGGATTCTCCACTAAAAAGATTAATTTTCTACCAAAAAAGACGAATTTTCAATTAAATTCATATATTTTCAACAAAATAGTTAAACTTTAAACTAAAAACGACCAATTTCTAACAAAAAATTGAATACTTTAATTTTAAATTTGAAAAATGAGTTGAATCTTCAACAAGAGAGATGAATTTTCAATTAAAATGGAGAATCTTCAACCAAAAAATTAATTTTTAACAAAGTAGTTTAATTTTCAATCAAATAGTAAAATTTTCAAAAAAATATGAATTCTCAACAAAAAATAATTGATATTTCAACCAAAAAAGATGTCAATTTTCGAAAAATATAACAACGATTTTTTTTAATGAATTTTATTTTCAACAAAAGAGATAAGTTTTCAACCAAGAAGATTTATTTTTTACCACAAAAAAGATTAATGACAGAAATCATTTTTTCACTGTAAAGATTAATTTCCTACCAAGAAAGACGAATTTTCATCAAAATACATTAATTTTCAACAAAATAGTTAAATTTCCAACTAAAAAAAACATTTTCAATCAAAAATATGGAATAGTTTAATTCTCAATTAGAATCAATAATTTTCCCCTAAAAAAAAGATTAACTGAAATGGAGAATGTTCAACCAAAAAAATTAAATTTTAGAAATTAGTTCACCTTTCAACCACGAAGTATAATTTTTAATATGTAAAAGAAGATAAATTCTCGACCAAAAAATGTAATATAATGGATGTTATTTCACCCAAAAACGATGTAAATTTTCAACCAAAAACAATGAATTTTTAACGAAACAATTAAATTGTCAACCAAAAAGATGAGTTTTCGTTGTGTGGAACTTTCAACTACAATAGATTAATTTCCAATAACAGAAATTAATTCTATACTATGAAGATTAATTTTCTACCAAAAAAACGAATTTTCAATAAAATTTAAGAATTGTTAACAACAAATGGAATAGTTAAATTTTCAAGTTGAAAAATTAATTTTTAACAAAAAAACGCATTCTCCATAAAATAGTTCAATCTTCAACAAGAGAAATGAATTTTCAACTGAAATGTAGAATCTACAACCCAAAAAAATTAATTTTTAACAAAGTAATTCAACTTTCAACCAAGTAGTAAAATTTTCAATAAAAAATATGAATTCTCAACAAAAAATGTAAAAGTGGATATTTCATCCAAAAGATTTCAATTTTCAAACAATAGAATAACGATTATTTAATAAGAACAAAAATAAATTTTCAACTACAGAGATGTGTTTTCAAACAAGAACATTTATATTTTTCCGCGAAAGATGAATTTTCAACAAAATACATGAAATTTCAACCAAATACTTGAATTTTCATCTGGAAAGATCAATTTTTCACTACAATTAAATGAGTTTATTGTCGATTAAAAAGATTCATTTTCAATGAAAATACAAAAGAATTTGGAACAAAAAATTTCATCTATCAACCATTTATTGAATATTCAATAAAAAAATATGAATTTCCAACAAATAATGTAACAGTTAATATTTCCATCAAAAATTTTTTATTCTAAATAAAAATAGTTAAATTCAACAAAAAAGACGAATTGATCTAATTTGAAAGATCCGCTGACCGACTCGTAATTTTGAACGATCTAAACTGTGAATTTAATTGATTAAATCAGCTATTTTGAATGGCGTGATCAGTAAATTTCACTAATTAAATAAGTAATTTTTAATGATATAACCAGCAAATCTTAGTAATTAAATTATTCATTTTTATTGATCTGATCGATTCATCTGTTAAAATTACTGTTTCATTAGTAAAAATTACAGATTTTTCAGCCAAACAATGCTTGTTTAATGTAAGCAGTCAAATTTTAACTGAATTTAATTTAGAGTATAAATAGTTTTTTAATAATAATAATGAAAAATAATACATTTTTTGCACACTAGGGGAAAATAGGGTTAGCAAGTATTACAAGAACACATAAATTATATATAAACGGTATTTCGCATCTCACGTCGATGATCGCAATCGATTAGAATGTTGGCGAAAGCTTCTCAACAATCGTGCACATGAATTGATCTACGTCAGGTCGTGACTCTTCACACTTTATCAATAGGTCCTTAGATGTCTAAAAATACTTTTTCTATTTCAAAAAAAAAATCCTTAGTGGTTTCGTTTAAATATTTGAAAAAAGTGCAATAACAAAAACAAGGAATTTTACAAAGTAATATGGATAATAATGATAATAATAATTTAAAAACTGTTATGACAAGCGACGCACTCATTTAAAAAATTGAAAATAGTGCAAAATAGTAGCGTAAATTTTGAAAAATAGTAACAGAATAGTGTTAAGCAAAATTTTTAAATATTAAATAAAGGGTTAACTTTTTTGCACTCTGCTAATATATTCATACAATATACATCTCCCATCAAATCGCGTGAAATCCTTTCGAATCTTTTAAAATGCCCTAAATACTTCTGAAATTGATTAAGATCCTCTGTACCTGGATACCTTTGTACAATCTTTCGAAATTTTCCGATATCCTGCGGTTTTGTCTGAAAAACCTTACAAATTTTGAAATCTCAATTCGTGGGATCTTTAATATCTTTTGAAATTCCATATTTGAAATTCGTTGAAATCCACTGAAATCTAATTTTTATTTAATTCTGTTGAAATCCTTATCGCTGGAAAACTCGCCAGTTTTTTTAAATCCCTTGGAATCTATAAAAATTAATAATTCTATGGAATCTATTAATATCTTTTGAAATCCATACCATACAATACCTTCAAATCTTCGAATTTTTTATAATACACTGTATTCTTTAAAATGTTTGAAATTCCTTAAATCTTGTGAAATCTCTATACATTTTTTGAATCCTGTACGACGTCTTGAAACCTCTAATATCTTTTAAAATTCGTTAAAAATTTATTAACTATTTGAAATCCTCTGATACCATATAAAATCCGTTGAAATCCCTTAAAATTTGATTCCATTTCACGTAGTACATAAAGTTCTCCAGAAATTCTTTGAAGTTCCTTAAACACTTTTGAAATATTTTGAAATTTCTAGGAATCTTGTGAAATATCCTAAAATGTTTAAAGTCCTTTAAAATCTATTGGAATTTTTTAAATATTTACACTCTTAAAATGTATTCGAAAATTTTGAAAACTTTGAAATCCTCTTGAATTAAATGAAACTTTTTGAACGCTCTTGAAATCCCTCTAATTCTTTGAAACCTTGGAATTTCCTAGGACTCTTTTAAAAAAGCCCAATTTTATTTTTTGTTGTTGGAGATTTATCTCTTTCGTTGAAAATTTTACTGTTTTGTTGAAAATTTGTTTTTTGGTTTGAAAATTCATATCTTTTGGTAGAAATTTCATATTTTTTGCTGTAAAACGCAACTGTTTGTTTGAAAATGAATCTTTTGAAACCGTACGAAATCCTTTCAAATCCTTAAAATCAGTTAAAATCCTTTAAAACCCCTTGGGATCTATTGAAATCTTTAAAATCGCTTAAAATTTTTATACAACCCTTGAAATGTTTTGCAAAATTTTTTGAAAACCCTTAAAATCTTTGGAAATCTTGCTTTTTATTTTATTTGAATGAATCTAATTTCTATTTGCTATTATAAAATGCTAAAAATAAATGAGTTTTATCATTAAATGTAACTTTTAACACATTTTTGTAACAATATATTCAAACTATAACCAAGTTTCACGATTACTGGGACCGTCACGATTACTGGGACATTTACCTTATCAGCTAAGAAGTTTGAGAAAACATTTGAAGGCAAAGTGAAAAAATAGTTGGAATTTTAAAAGGGAAATTTAGACATTTCTAATATAATTTTTTAAATTAAAAATGTTCTCATATTTCAAATACTTAAAATTGAAATTGTACTGTTATCAAATATATTAAAAGACTTTCTTAACACGAATATGTTAACTTATGTTTTGGATGTTGAACTTATTTTCAGAAATTCATTCAAATTCTTCAAAGATAAAGTTAAATTTTGAACGTTTCAGTCAAGCTTCAAAATATTTCAAATTCATTTATTTTCGAGTATTTTGTCCATTATACCGTTGGATATTTCAAGGAACTTAATAATCGAAAGGTAATTAAATAATAATTACAGTAATTCAATATGTCTAATATCTTGATTGAAAAAATATTTGTGAACCCTTCCTGTAGACAATGCTACATTTCGAATCTTAGTTTACCCTGTGAGATTTTTTATTTTCCAGGAGACACGCTATAAATTTAGGGCAAAAATCTAACTCTCTATCAAATTTCTATCATCTGATCTCACACGTTCAATATTCATTATACAAGGACTTTATTTCACGAAATATCAATAAGTTTCTATTATTAGGAATGTTTAATCAGGATGCAATACTTCCACCAAAAAGAATTCAAATAAAAATATAAAAATTATTTTATTTGTATCAAATAATAAAGCAAGTTTAAAGTTGTTTCTTCTTTTAAACATTTATAAATAGCAAAATGAAACGTAAGCCTTGCTTCCAAGAAGAAGAACAAAGTGAGAGATCTTCATATACATAGAATTCGTAAAAACACTCCTTTACAAGTTTTAATGTTTTTGAGCTAAACTTTTCTACCGGAAGAACTTCATATTTTACAACCACCTGACACATTTTGCCATCGGCTTTATTAAGTAGACCCCGACGGACAGTTAAAAACTTTTCTAGAATCCTGATTGGACTACCGCGAGAAACTTATCCCCAAGGGAAAGTTTTACTCATTCTCTCTCCTTTGCTCTCATAATTTTGCTTTTGATGAGTTTTCCTTTCTTCCCTTTAAACTCCTCTTTTATCTCACTTTTGTAGGGATGACCATTCGAACATTGAAGAAACTTCGCAAAAGTATTTCATTCTTCGAGGTCGTAAAGGTGGTTCAAAAGTTTTCTTTTCAAAGTTCAGATCGAACGGTAAAAAGTTTATAATCTTTATGAATTTATAACTAAAGGATATTAATAATTATTGAAAAGATGGATTTGATCCTGAAGTAAAATTGAATAGATTTTTTAAAACAGACAACAGGGAAAACATTTGAATATTAAACCCGAAAAGATGAATTTCCAATAAAAAATAAATTTTTAACGAAACAGTTGCAATTACAACCAAATAGTTCAACTTTCAAGGGAAAGAAACGACTTTTCACACAAATAGTTCAATTTTCGACCTACCAAACCAAAAGGGCGAATTTTCAACAAAAGAGTTAAATTTCAACCAAGAAAGATTTTTCAGTCAAAAAAGAAACGAACGCAAATTGTTGAATTTACAAGCCAAAAAGACGATTTTTCTACAAAACAGTTTAATTTGAAACCCGAGAATACAAATTTTCAACAAAAACATTAATTTGTAACCCATAGTGGAATTTTCTAACACGAAGATTAATTTTTCACCAAAAATACGAAATTTCAACAAAGTACATGAATTTTCTAGGGAATAGTTGAATTTTCTTTTAAAAAGTTGAATATAAATTTTTAACAAAAAATGGAATAGGTAAATTTTCAGTTAAAAAAAAATTATTTTCAACGGAAGAAACGAATTTTCAACAATATAGTTAAAGATGAATTCTCAACCAAAAATGTAATAGTTGATACTTCAACCAACAAACGATTTAGATTTTAAATAAAAAACAGTTCAATTTAATCAATAAAGATGAATCTCCAACAGAATAGTTGAGTCCTTAACCAAAAGATATTATTTTTCAGCCAAACAGTTATATGTTAAATCAAAAGAGATGAATTTTCAAACCAAAAAGACAAATTTGCATCTAAGAAAGATTTTTAAGTCAAGAAAGAGAAGAAATGTGAATCAAGTTGTAAAATTTTAAATCCAAAAGAACGAATTTTCTGTCCAAAAAGACGAATTTACAACAAAACAGTTGAATTTTCGATAAAAAAGGTGACATTTTGACCAAATAGTTGAGTTTTCAACCAAATAGTTGTATTTTCTACAAAATAGTTGAATATTCAACAGAATTGTAGAATTTTAAACTAAAAACGATTGACTCTGAACCAAAAATATAATAGTATACTTTTTAATTATGAATAATTAACTTTACATCAGAAAATATGACTTTTCTACCAAATGAAAAATTTTCAATTCAAAATAACGAATTTTCTATCCAAATAGATGAATATTGAACAAAACAGTTGTATTTTCGATGAAAAAAGATTGAATTTTAACAAAATAGTTGATTTTTCAACAAAATAGTAGAAATTTTAACCGAAAAATATGAATTCTGCCCAAAAAATGTAAGAGTAGAGTTTTCATTAAAAAAGAATTATCTCTTAATTTAAAAAGGTGACATTTTAATAAAATAGTTGAATTTGCAACAATTAAATTTTCAACCAAATAGTAGAATTTTGAACCAAAAGAGATGAATTCTGAACCAAAAATAAAATGGCAGATTTTTTAAATAAAAGGAATCAACTTCCAACTAGAAAAATTAATTTGCTACCAAAGGATGAATTTTCACCCCAAAAGGACGAATTGTTCATCTTAAAAGAGGAATTATCAACAAAAGAGTCGCATTTTCAACCAAAAAAAGTTTCTGAACCAAGAGTATAGTATTAGACTTTCTAATTTGAAAGAATTAACTTTGAGCAAAAAATAGTTGGACTCTTTTACTGGGTTCTATTAATTTAGTCCGCATTTAAGCGAAAAAACAAGAAAAAGGAGAAGTTTCTTGAAAACAGATAGTGTAAATACGCAAATACTGACGATTTTCGTGATGTCAAGCCACACACTAGAGTCCGCAATTCTGTAGTGAAATAGAATGTTTTTGCGTGAAAATAACGGAGACGGGAATAGTAACGGCATGCGGCGGTTTTCGAGGCCAACTAGATTAGACTTAAGTCATGTTCTTGTCCCTAGTTGACACTCCATGTAATTTGTCGTTCCCAACCACCATAAGCCTGGCAATTTACTTATATCAAAAGCACGCTCTTCATTTTCTAGTCCTATTCACACACCTTCCTTCGCCGTCTCAAGTCTATAATTTCTCAAGGTCTCTCAAGGTGCTTTCATTCAGATTCCTTTGAGAGAAAAATTTACTTCCCAGCATAATTAGATCTCATTACACATTAGAAGAGGAAAAATATTTTCATACATATCAGAGAGTAGTCAGCAGAAAATATTTGAAGAATGAAATTTCGAAAAATATCGTTTTTTCGATGTACGAATTAATCTCTTTCGAAAATCGGTATCCTGGTGGTTTGGATTCCACCTTAAGCTGTAGAATCCCTTCAGGCAGTAAAGTACAAGAAAACGTCTCACAAAATGAATGTGGAAACTTGCCCTATCTATTAAAAATGTATGTTGTGTCATGAACATAAAGAAAAAAAATTGCCATCAACATAAACAGGATTGCCGCAGAGCCCAGTTAAAAAATTCCATGACTTTTCCACGGCTACTTTTTTGAAAATTTCCAGGTCTACATTTTACAAAATGCAATCAATTCTATTGGATTTGCACACATTTTTCGAGTCACAAACTAATTAAGCAGCAATTATTTGTAAATTATTAATCAATGCAAATCCTTACTGGAAAATTTTTTCACAAGAAACTACAACGATCTTTAAAAATTGTCTTTTTTATATATAATTGTAGATTTTGCAATTGCAGTGAGAGGGGTAGAGGAAGAACTCGAAATTTGGAGCCAAGATTTGGGAACGAGCTTGAGTCAGTGGCGACTAGATCATTCACCACGACAACGCAGCTGCCCAATCTGCCCATTCATCGCAGCTTATTCAGCAAATTCTGGTAAAACAGGGCCTTGTGCAACTTCAGCAGCCCCAATAAAGTCCTGACCTAGCTCCCTCTGATGCCTGCTTATTTCCCAAATTAAAGAATCTTCGAAATGAAAAATGATTTCAAAACATAGAGGAACTAAAACAGAATGCGACGAAGCGGCTATCAGCTATTCCAAATGCTGATTTTAAGGATTACTTCCGAAATTGGAAGAATTGCTGGAAGAAGGTTTTGGATTCCAAAGGGGAGTACTTTGAAGGGGGATATTATCCTCATTTCCCAAAATTAACCGTTACATCTAATACACCAGAAGGTCAAGTGTAGAACATGCCTAATTTGAAATGGATTCGGTCTCTAGTCTTTTTTCTCAAAATCCTATGACTTTTCCAGGTCTTCCAGGCCTTGTAGCAAATCTTTATAAAAATATACATGCAAGACGGTTTGAAATGTTTGAAATTGAAACAGCAGGCGTTGTAGAGATCCGGAATCAATTTGAAGTTTAATATCGAGGCAGACATCTGGTACGGAAGCGTTACTATCTTATTGTTATTACAGACTATTTATGATCGTTTTATTACCACGCGGATGGGAGAGGACAGCCTAGAGCGAAGAGAATCCTGTCTTGCTGCATATTTACCTATAGGTAAAATGTGTACATAAGTGCTAGAACACATGAGCCACCTTACGGTTCTTCCATTACATTCGTTTATACGGACTACGAAGCGCGTTAGCCGCGATGTTTTTCATTCTTCTTCGGACAATCCTCTTCTTATCTTTGTTTTTGTACGATTTACCTTTTACTTCTTTCGCGGTTTTCATGCGACCGGCTCACAGTGGTGAAAACCGAGAATTTTCTGTTCTTAATCCTCTACAGCGTCTATTTCTTGGCGGATTTTCAATTTTCTTTTTTAGAAATTCTCAGAATTCTTTTCTCTCAGGTGTTTTTTTTTAACTTGAGACATCGAAATATCTCAAAAAACACGCATCCTATGAAAAAAATATCCGTGATCAAAACTTTTTATTTTCGAGGGGGAAAAGCGGTTTTTAAAAAAAATTCCCCCCCCCCCCCCCCCCCCCCCCAGGGGGCAGGAGCGAGGGTAACTTTGTAATTTCAAATGTGAACCCGAATTTTTTATCACAGATTCAGATTCTCATTTATGAAATACCTAAGTTTTATTCAGACAATTTTTTCCGATTCGTAAAAAAACCCACACTCTGCCTCCTGGAGGGGTGGGGTGAATTTTTTCAAAGTCGCTTTTCCCCCTCGAAAATAAAAAGTTTTTATTACGGGTATTTTTTTCATAGGATGCGTCTTGTTTAAGATATTTCGATGTCTCAAGTTAAAAAAAAACACCCAATTTATGTGTGTGTGTGTGTGTGTACTTTAGGAGATTTTAAGGGACGAAATATTTAAAAATATGTCACGGGATTTAAAAGGATTTTAAAGGACTTCCTGGGATTTTTTCAAATTTTGAAGGATAAAGTTATAAAGTTTATAATTTTATGAAGGGTTTTCGATGATTTCACGGGATATCGAAGTATTTTAAAAGATTTCAAAAGATTCTAAGCGGTATATTCACGGATTTTAGAGTATTTCGTATGCTTTTATAAGACTTCACGAAAATTTTCTCTCTAAATTTGAATCAGTAAAAAAAAATTCTATCTTTAATCAGTGACTGAATTCTAGTTATGAATCAGTTACACTTTATTGACGAATCAGTCAAATTAACTAATTCAACAGCAAAAATAACTTATCCATAACTAGAACTCAGTCGCTGATACAAATTGGTAAAAATGTTGACTTATTCAAATTTAGAGAGAGGAATTTCCGAATATTATAAAGGATTTTAAGGGATTTCGAGGAATTTTAATTGACTTTAATATATATGGGATTACAAAGGATTCGGAAAGATTTCCAAATATTTTAAAGATTTCAGTAAATTTTAACAGGATCTTATAAGATTTTGAAATATTTCATGGAATTTCAAGGATATTATGTACGATACACTTGGAATTCAAATCATTTAAAAGAATTTTCGCATTATTTAAAAAATATTAAGGGATTTATAAAAATTTCATAAGAATTCACGGGATTTCCAAGGATTGCAAAGATTTCTAGGGATTCCACGAGATTTCATTGGAGGTGTATACCACATTTCAAGAATTTTCCCTACGAAAAAACCTCACATAATTAATGGACGCTCCCTTAAAAATGTTGGGATGAAAACATTTACTTGCAGGACGATTTTTCATGAAAAAGAATTTAAATTTTCGATTGTTTAAACAATCTTAGTTTTAAAAAATTGCTTAAAAAATGCGAGTTACAAAAAAAAACGAATAGCACTATATATTTGGTTTTTGTTTTGAATGGTGCCATCATTTTCTTCGTAACTCACATTTTAAATAAATTGCTTAAACAATCGAAAGTTTCAATTCTTTTCATAAAAAATCGCTTTCGAGTGAATATTTATTGTTAATAGATTTTCAAATAATGACAATTTTTCGTTACTGATAGCATTTCAATAATAAATTACAACGATTTTAAGACAAAATAATTTTGTTCTACAATAAACTAATATTTTGATGAATTTGTTTAAATAAATTATTTATAGCAATTATATTGTACATTCAATTAGTTATTTATGTTCCTTAACTATATCTGCATTAATTCTAATCAAAAGCAAGTTTATTTAAGCAATTTTATTTTAGATAAGAAATGATATTCTTAAAATTGCTAATTTTGTTACTATATTTGTTTATTAATTATTGCACGAATAATTGAATTGATAAATAAAATAGTTCGAGGACCTTAGAAATTTAATTCTGATAATTAAAAAAAAAATCGCGTGCGTCCTAAACTATGACCCAAGACAGATTTATGTGTAAACATCGTCGGTAAACGTTGACTGAAATTGAAATATTACATAAAGCAAATAATAACTCACGCACATGTGGGAGTATAAAAATTTATTTTCTCTTATATATAATGTCGTGCAAAAGTTTCTGGACAGTTATTTTCCAATAGGATAATAATCCTAATCTAACAATGTAACAATAACCCTACTTTAATAATAATAAACTGTAGATTTTCTCTCTATTGACATATCCGGCATATTTTGCCGGATTTGAATGAACAAATAATTATTGTTTGCATAATAAAAACTTATTTACAAAATACTTGGAAACTCGTCCCTTATTAATTAAAAATAATTCTTGTAAAGAAAATCCGAAGGACACCGTTTTTAGTATGAATTTAATAGAGAACTGCTATTTTGCATTTTTTGGGGTCACTTTCCAAGCATAATAACAATTCA
>CAKNXH010000131.1:184828-204508 GCA_932178445.1 Andricus quercusramuli
CCCCCCCCCCCCCCCCCCCCCCCCCCCCCCCCCCCCCCCCCCCCCCAAAATTGTCGGGAAATTGCGTTACGTAATTTATGCACGGCCCCAAAAAGAGGAAAGGAGAGAAATAGGGGAAAGAATCTGAAGTCTGTGATAGAATAATTTAAATTTAATTGCGTAATAAATTTTCAAAACTTAATTTGTATTAATGTTTATCTCAAATTTACAGGTGTCTTCACTCTACCAGTGGCCTACTATAGTGGCAGCTGGAGCTGAGCCAAATGTCCAAAATCCATTACTTCTATTACTACTTTAGATTTTCAACAAAAAGAGAACAGATTTCTTCTGTCGTCAGAAGTGATATCTCTTGTAGCAAATAAAGCAAACATTCTAACCAATAAAACAAAAACACTTTTTTTCTAGTTTAGATTTTAGTTCTAATGGCTCAGAAAACCTTCTAGCCGATTATCACTGAAATAACTATGCTTGAGTAATAGATTTCGAAATTTGTTTAGAGGCTGTTCAAAAAGTTCGTGACATTACCAAGAGGAGTGACGGGTTCTGCGACACTTTTTTCTTATTGGTTGGAAAACTCATCTCTTTTGGTAATCTTTTTTGATCAAAAGTACAACGGTTTACTTAAATCTTAATCTTTTTTGGTTGAGGATTCAATTATTTTGTTGAAAATTCGACCTTTTAGGTTTAATTCGGCTGTTTTTGATTTCAAATAAAAATACGTTTTGGTTAAAATATCAAATATTACATTTTTCCTTCAGAATCAATTTTTTTTGGTGAACATTCATCTTTACAGGTTGAAAATTCAACGGTTTGGTAACAAATTAAACAAGTTTGTTAAAAATTCGTCCCTTTTATTTGAAAGTATAACTACTTGGTTGCAAATGCAACGATTTGGTTAATAATTCATTATTGTTGTTGAAAATTCAACTATTCTGTTAAAAATTCATTTTTGTAACTGAAAATCCAAATATTTGGTTCAAAATTCATCCCTTTTATTTCAAAGTTTTTGGTTAACATTTTAATCTATTTTGTAGGAAATTAAATTATTTTGTTAAAAAGTAATCTTTTTTGATAGAAAAGTTCATGGTTGGAAATTCAACTCTTTTCTAAGAAATTCATCGTTTTGGCCTGAAGATTCGACTATTTGCTTAAAAATGAAACTATTTGTGGTTATTTATTCTTTTTTATTTGAAAATTCATCTCTTTTTGTTAAAAATTTGTCTTTGAAGGATAAAAATTCGACTATTTAGCTAAAAATTCGTCTTTTTTATTGGAAGTTCAACTACTACTTGGTTGTAAATGCAACTGTTTGGCCCAAAAGTAGTTTTATTGTTTTTTAAAAATTCAACCATTTGGTTGAAAAATCATCTTTCTTGCTCGAAAATTCGTCTTCCGTGTTTGAAAGTGATGTTTCCTACAAAAAATCGATTTTTTAACTTAAAAACTCAACTTTCAACTAAAAAATTAATCTCTTTTGTTATTAATTTTTTTTTTTTAAATACATCTCTTTCGACAGTTCATCTTTTTTGGTTAAAAATGTAACTGTTTTGCTAAAAACTAATCTGCTTTTGTTAAGGATTCAAGTATTTTATTGAAAATTATTATCACAGGAAAAACTAAGGATAAAATTTATTGCAGGAATTTGTTAGAGTGATAAAATTTTGTTCGACCAACTTCGCGTCTTTCAATATACATGTGTTTGTCATGGAAACACAAAAGAAAGTTTAACCGATATTTGTGTAAAGTTTATCCTGTGAAGTTAACTTTGGTTGCAAAGAATCTTTCGTCGGAAATCGGTGTAAAGTTTATCTTCTGTTTTTTCTGTGATTATTTGGTTGAATTTAACTGTTTTTTACTTATAATTGAAATTTTGTTGTTTTTGAAATATCAAATATTATATTTTTCGCTGAAAATTGAGCTTTTTTGATTGAAAATGTAAATACCAGGTTAAAAGTAGAACTTTATTGTTAAAAACTAATTTTTCTTTTGTTGAAGATGGATCATTTTAGTTGAAAATTCAATTATTTTATTGAAAATTTTCATTATTGCATTAGAAAATTCGTCCTTTTGAATGGAAAATTCATGTTTTGTCAAGAATTTTGGCTTGAAAATTCAACTATTTCGTTGGAAATGCAACTGGTTTTGGTTGGAGTTTAATATTTTTTGTTTAAAAATTCGACCATATGTTAAACAATTGAACTATTTGGTTGAAAAATCATCTTTTTTGGTCGAAAATTCGTCTTCCGTGTTTGGAAGTGATGTTTCCTAAAAAAAATCGATTTTTTAACTTAAAAACTCAACTTTTCACTTCAAAATTCATTTCTTTTGTTATTAATTTTTTTTTAATTTATCTCTTTTGACAGTTTGATCTTTTTTGTTTAAAATGCAACTGTTTTGCTAAAAACTTATCTGTTTTTGTTAAGGATTCAAGTATTTTGTTGAAAATTATTATCACAGGAAAAACTAACAATAAAATTTGTTGCAGGAATTTTTTAAAGTGATAAAATTTTGTTCAGCCAACTTCGCGTCTTTCAATATACATGTGTTTGTCATAGAAAAACAAAAGACAGTTTAACCGATATTTGTGTAAAGTTTATCCTGTGAAGTTAACTTTGGTTGCAAAGAATCTTTCGTCGGAAATCGGTGTAAAGTTCATCTTCTGTTTTTTCTGTGATTGTTTGGTTGAATTTAACTGTTTTTTACTTATAATTGAAATTTTGTTGTTGAAATATCAAATATTATATTTTTCGCTGAAAATTGAGCTTTTTTGAATGAAAATGTAAATACCAGGTTAAAAGTAGAACTTTATTGTTAAAAATTCATTTTTGTTGTTGAAGATGGATCATTTTAGTTGAAAATTCAATTATTTCATTGAAAATTTTCACTATTGCATTAGAAAATTCGTCCTTTTGGATTGAAAATTCATGTTTTCTCAAAAATTTTGGCTTGAAAATTCAACTATTTGGTTGGAAATGCAACTGGTTTTGGTTGAAGTTTCATATTTTTTGTTTAAAAATTCGACTATATGGTAAAAATTCAACTGTTTGGGAAAAATGTGTCTACTTGGTTGGGAATGTAACTGTTTTTGTATTCTACTTTTCAGCTTGAAAACTTAACTTTTTCGTTGAAAATTAATCTCTTTTGGTAAATCATTAATTTTTGATCGGAAATTGAACTATTTTGTTGAAAATGCAATATATTTCGACTTGAAATGTTATGATTTTCGTATTGAATTCAATATGGTACCTAAACGTTAATTTTATTTAAATGAACTTATTCCCCTATTTTCGTAAAAAAATCACCCTATTTCAACCCTAGTTAAAATGCTATGTTTGTACATATGTCTTGAGTTTTATTTTAGATGCTTAACAAATTAAATCAAAGAAAAAATCTGCCCGCTTCGCGGGCACATTTCGACCGGCACATTTCGCTTCGCTCGCAAGTTTGAGCGCGCCTAGGGCGCGCGACTGTTGGATCTCGCGCTTCGCGCTCGATCATATATTTATCTCGCGCTTCGCGCTCGATTATGTATTCACATCGCGCTTTACGCTCAATTCCTCTAGATCTTTGAACTTCGTGTTCGACTTCGATGAAAAGAAAAAGTTTATTTCCAAATATTAGAAAATTATCAAAACCTCTACATATGAAGTGATTCTTAAATTTGTTTTTATTTTAGACTGAAAAGGAAATTTATTTACTCAAGGTTCTATCGACCTTAAGGAACACATTCTCATCCAGATACTCGCGCTTCGCGCTCGATATTTGATTTCAAATTCATTTGAACCTTGCGTTCCACGCTCGGTTCTGTGCACCGTATAATAGAAACAAAAAAGTTTGAGCGCACTTACGGCGCGCGATTTGGGCGTCGCGCTTCGCGATTTGTATTTGATTTCAAATCAAGAATAATTATATAAATTAGGCGACAAATTTTGTTAGTTAAAATGTTATTTTAGATTTTCCGTTTTTCAAAAAAGTTATTTTTTTCATTTTGAATATATTCTTACAACGAAAATTGATTTTTCCAAAGTTTTCCAAAAATTTGATTTCTTTTACTGTCAATGTTATTTTCACGAATAAAATAAAAACTACGCATCCTATCGAAACATGATGGATAACAAATTTGTACCTCTTCTTTGAATGAACAAATGTTGTGTCCGTCATGTTTTTCGTAGCTTGTGTTATTCGTCTAAAAATTTATTTTTTCTATTTTTAATGCTGTTTTTTATGAATAAAACAAAAACTACGCGTCATATCAAAAAGTGAATAATAACAAATTTGTAGATCTTTTTTAGGTGCATAATTTTGGTCCAGTCATCTTTTGTCGTATCTTGCATAGTTTCACAGAAAAATGGAATTTTTTATTTCTCATTATTTTGTTGTGCGATCAGAATTTAAATTTTTTATTTTTTGAAAAATTCAAAAAGTTGTTATGAAAATATTGTAAAGTGTTCAAAAATCAACGTTTTTCTTCTCTTGACTTTTTTTCATAACGTGCGTTTTTCGGCTTAAAATGTTCATTTTCGTTTGTTTTTTGGAATTTTGAAAATGCTATAACTCTGGTAATTTTTTTTTTTATCTGAAAAAGTCATTAGGATATTTTTTTCCTCTTTTTGCTTACTACTAATAACCGTCCATAGAATTTCCAAATCTTCAAAAAAAGTGTTCTCAACAATTTTCAAAATGTGCTCACTTTTTGAATTTTCATCCGAAATGGCTGGTTAACAAACTTGTTCTTTCTTTTCAGGCCCTAAAAAAGTGTGCCAAAGCACAACCCAATCTGATTATTTTTTCGAAAGTTATCGTGCCTACAGACAGACAGACAGCCAGACAGACAGACAGACAGACACCTTGGTAAAAACCTTTTTTTTCTAGCTCAGGGGGTCTCAAAACGTGGAGATTTGATGAAAACCGACCAAGTCAAATTTTACATAAAACCAATACCTTCTCATCAGAATGAGAATGTAAAAATGTGGAATTAACCTAGAAGTATATATTTTAATATCTGGTCTGTGAGACCTCAGGTCCATGTTAGTTCAAAAATGAAATTTCGTCCATACTTAAAGCTTAAAGGTTGGGGGGGGGGTCGTATTTGTGACGTCACCTTGGGGGGTTCATGCTTTGTATGACGATCGGGTAACAAAGAAGGGAAGGGGTGGCAAAAGTTTTCAAAATAGCGTGACGTAGTTTTCAAACACCCCTTGCTCAAGGGATAATGGGAATGGTGGCGAGAAATGGTTATAGAGTTGAGTTCGAAAATAGGTTCACTTAAAATGAAAGGTTGTTGGACGGATGAGGTAAGAACCTTAAGATTGAACGTTTGCAAAGGCATCCGTGACTGACAGCAAACACAAGGGGTAAGAAACTAAAAACGATCCCGTGAGGGCGAGGAAGGTGCGATATATGTATATTGTATAGGCTATGCCCTATATAGAGTATACTCTACCTTAGGAAACTTACTTTAAGACATGAGCTTTCAAGCATCGATCCAATTTACATTTTAAACGCACCCCTAAGTTTTCTACTTGAAATTACCTCAATCATCTCGTAAACTAATGAGATAAAATCAAAAAGAATATGCGCTAAAAATAGGATATACGTGAAACTGGGTTAATAACGCAATTTACGCACGAAAACAAAGAATATACTTGATATCATCATATTTTTTACACTACACAAATTTTTGTTTTTAGTGTCATAACAAAATATCAAATTTAAAATTTAAATTTGTTTCCCGGATTTTTCCCTGACTACTTGTTCATTTTCCCTAATGATGAATATTCAAAAACCAGCATTTCAATCTTGTAAGATTATTAACATAGGATCTTATTTTAACGAAATGAAATAATTTCAGATTAGAATTGGAAATTTTTAAATTTATTTATTCATTTCAACATAAAAAGATGACATTTCGATCTAATAGGACGAATCATCAACAAAACAATTGAATTTTCGAACAAAAAATATGACATTTAAACAAAACAGTTGAATTTCAAACAGAATAATTTAATTTCGAACAAGATATGCAGTAGAATTTTCAACCAAATTGTTCATACAATACAACTTTTAGAACAAAATACTTCATTTTTAATAAAATAATTAAATTTTTAACACAACAGTTAAATTTGCAACCAAATATAAGAAGTTTAAAAGAAAAGAGATGAACTTTCAACCAAATAGTGGAATTTTTAACCAAATAGTTCAATTTTCAACCAATAAATATGAATTTTGAACCAATTGGTCGAATTTTTAATCAAATACGACGAAACTTCACCCAAGGCAGTTGCATTTTTAACCAAATACTTAAATTTTTAGCCAATCAGACGATTTTTGTAACAGTTGAATTCTCAACCTCAAAATATACATTTTTAACAAAGAAGATAATTTTTAACCAAAAACAATTAAAATTCAAGAATTCTGAATCAGACTAAAATCAAATTCAAAATCTCATTTAACGTCCAATAATGAAGTCAATATATAGAATTCCTGAAAATAAAACAAGAATTCAACGATAAAATTTGGAAAACCACTATTTTCAACTAAATACATGAATTTTCAAATAAATAATTTAATTTTCAACTTTCAAAGATAATCTTTAACCAAACGGGTGAATTTTCAATATAAAATGATGAATTTTCCAACTGAGAAGACGAATTTTCAACAAATACTTTTCAGTCTTGAAAGAAAAAAAGATCATCTAAATTGTCGAACTTTCAAGGCGAAGAACAAATTTTCTATAAAATAGTTGAATTTTAAAACAAAGAGATGAAGTTTCCACTGACTGATCTTTAACTGGAAAGTTAAATTTTCAACCTAAAAAACGAGTTTTTAAGCAAAGAAAAAGAAATGGATTTTCAAGAAATAATGTAATAGTAGAGATTTGAAGTAAAAAATATTTCAATTTTAAAATATAAACAGTCGAATTTAACCAAAGAAGAAGAATTATCAATTTAAAAATAATAGTTGAATTTTCAACCAAGAAAGATTTCAGTTGATTTTTTAACACCACAATAAGAATTTTTGACAAAAAGATTATTTTCTACCAAAATAGTTGAACCTTCAAGCCAAAAAGACAAAATTTCAATCAAGCAGTTGAATTTTCAACCAAAAACGTGAGTTTTTAACAAAGTTGTCGAATTTTCAATCATATGAACAAATTTTTAACTAAAAATATAATCCTTAGAAGTAAGCAAATGCAACTGCAACTGAATATCTTCGTGAAAACACCAAATATTTTCTTTCGAGTTTAATTATTTTGCTGACAATTTAACTTGTTGAAGTAATCTTTTTTGGCAACAAATTAAAACTGTTTTGTTGAAAATTTGTCCTTGAGGATTGAGAATTCATCTTTTATGGTAGAAAAGTCATCTTTCTTGCTGGAAAATTCAACGATGTGGTTGAAAATGCAGGTACTAAATTTTTTTGTCTGTAGCATTGAATGTTTAAAGTATCGATACGGATTTAAAATATATTTTTTGATCAGAGACGGCGCACGTGTTACAAAATCTTGTCGATCCCCTCCGATGTGACACTTTCTGACGTCAAGGCAGATCCCCACGCCTACCCTTACACTCCTTACAGAGTATCAAGTAATATCTGGAAGCTCCCAAAAAGATAAAGTTTCATCTCGAAGAAGCACGGGAAGACTACTTCAAGCCACTTTTCCTCTCTCCCACGAATGACATAAATGAAACTTGTGTTGATATAATTCTCGTAATATCGCCTCGAGAATCAGAGCGAAAAGCTTCGATTTCTGTTTCCGGAATCAAGAAGAGAGAATCCGGTAACAAAAATAAACATAAGCCCCGGAACAAAAGAAGGCTTTAGTATGGACCAGCACGCTTCGATGAATATATCGATATCGAACTTGTCGGAAGAGCTTTTGTGTGGGAGAACTGAGCGGAGGTTCTTTCGCAAGACCGGGGCAAACATGGCTTTTAATCAAGAAGGACGTATCGTCCCTGTGAAAATCCGGGTCGGTCGGAGAGAAAACCCCCGGGTATTAAAATGTCAGGTCGCACTTAGAACGATTTAACCTATCGAGTGAGGTGGATTTTAATGAGATCCGTGACGCAGTGACGCGTCTGCCTCACCCTCTCTGCTCTTTCAATTCAGATTTGGCACCCTTTCTCTCTATGGATAGAAGATGCATCAAAGGACTTTGTATGCGCATGCATAAGAGACTGGGTTTTTATTCAGTAGATCAAAACAGATCTGAGCTGACATCACTTGATCAAGATAATATCAAATTTCGATCATCATTAATATTTATGAGATCGTTGCTCTTTCCAAATTCAGGGCCTGAAATGTTTCTAATTGATAATAATACTTATACAACTTATAAACGATAAATTTTCAAACAAAAATGAAAAAGTTACGTTTTCATATAAAAAACATAATTTTTAACAAGAAGAAAAAGAATTTTCAATAAAATAGTTTTTAAACAAAATTTTACCAAAACAGTTGAATTTACCCAAAGAAATTCTTGAATCCTCAACCAAAACAGATTAATATTCAACCATACAGTTGCATTTAAAAAAAAGATCATCTACCAAAAAAGACGAATGGTTAACAAAATACATATGTTAATTTTAAATCAAGAGGGTTGATTTTCTATCAAAACTGATCATTTTTGAAGAAAATTCAAGAATTTTCAACCAAATAGTTGAATTTTCAACTAAAAAAGATACATTTTGGATCAAAAATTAAATAGATAAAGTTAAAGTTAACAAAATTAATTTTCAATTAAAAGAAAAAATAATTTTCTATACAAGACTGTTGCATTTCAAGCCAAAGAGAAGAATGCATTACAAAACAGTTGTATTTTCAACCTGAAAATTCTAGTTTTCAACAAAAAAATGTAACAGTTGATATTTAAATCAGAAAATTTTAATTTTTAACAATAAACAGTTGAATATGGCCAAAAAAGACGAATTTTCAACAATACAGTTGCACTTTCAACCAAAAAGATTTATTTTCTATCAACAAAGACTAATTGTCAACAAAATACATATATTTTCTACCAAACAGTTGAATTTTCAACCTAGAAGATTAATTTTTCACCAGAAAAAAATTAATTTTCAACAAAATACATACATTTTTAACCAAATAGTGGAATTTTAACCCAAAATGACGAATTTTCAAAAAAAAATTTGTATTCTAAAACCAAAAGGTGAATAATTTACAAAACAGTTAAATTTTCTACCGAAAAATATTATCTTCAACAAAAAAGTTTATTTTCGACCAAGTATACTTAAAATTCCAAGTAAAGAGATGAATTTTCAACTGAAATGGCGTATCATAAACTGAAACAGTTAATTTTTCAGTTAAAAATATTAATTTTTAACAGAAATAAAACGAATTTTCGACAAAATAGTTCAGTTTTCAAGTAAAGAGATGAATTTTCAACCAAAAGGTTGCAATTTTAACCAAACAAGATAAAATTTAAACCTAAGAGATAAATTTGAAAATAAATGGTGAATCTTTAACCAAAAAAATGAATTTTTAACAAAGTAGCTCAACTTTTAACGAAGTAGTTGAATTTTCAAACAAAGAAAAACGATTTTTCGAGATAATAGTTAAAATGCCAAGAAAACAAATAAATTTTCAACTAGCATAAGATGTTGTGTCAGGAACTGAGACAGTTAAATTTTAAGTTGAAAAAATTAATATTTAATAACAACAACAAAAAAACAAATTTTCAACGAAATACATGCTTCAAACTTGAATCAAAGTGATAAAATTTCAATCAAAACAGATAAAATTTCAACCAAATACTAATTGTTTGATTGAAAATTAGTCTGTTCTGGTTTTTTGTTTTTAACGAAACAAGATTAAATTTCTACCATAAGTGATAAATTTTCAAACCAAAAAGACGAAATTTCATCAAGACACTTTAATTTTCAACAAAATAATTAAATTTTCAACCAAACAATATAATTTCTAACAGAAAGAGATGAATTCTCATACAAAATATAATTTAATAGACTTTTTAACCAAAAATAATTAACTTTCCACCAAAAACAGTTAAGAATTTCTTATTGGATTTTATTAATTTAGTTTGCATTTATGTGGACAACGTATAAAAGCGACAAAGAGTAAAGAAAGAGAAATAGGGGAAAAAACTGTAAAGTCTGCGATAAATAAATAAGAATTTTGATCATTTATAGACTAAAGAATTATAATTTAAAAAAAATGTAAGTTCATTTTTAATACATTTAAAATATTAGATCAGAAAATTGAAAACTTTATTTCTAAATAAAATAAAGTTAATTTGTTACTGCACACTTTTAAATCTGGACATGTTGGATAAGTTGGACCAGAGAACACTTTACGTCCGGTTTGAATTACTTCCTGTTATACATACAAGTGTATAAAGAAATCATTGATTAAATAACATATTTTTCTCCACTTGAAATAATTCAATTATCAAATTCAACCATTTTTTCAGTATTTAGTCGTCATAATACCTTAGTTCGGACCTTGATCCTAGTATGTTTCACACGTATAAATGGATGCCATACAACTTCATTTGACTTACCTGAAACAGAAAAGGGAAGAAAATTAAGCATGGTAATACGAAAAGTGTTGAAAGTAGATTTTGTGTTTGTTAAAATACTATCTGGAAAAATATTTGGGACTAAATTATCAAAAATCTTGCACTCATTGTTGTTGATTACCTGATTGGTTGCATACTGCCTGAATGTAACTTTAATTGGCTGCTTTCAGTTTTTTTTTTAATTTTCTCGCATTTTGTAAATCGCAATTTTCAAGTAAGAAATTTTAATTCTCAACATTTATTTCTAAAAGAGGAACTTTAAATTGTAAATGATTGGTTAATAATAATGGCAACAATACTGTTCTTAACTTTTTGAGCAAATGTTTAAAAAGTCATAGAAGGATTCTACTCATAAGCCTTTAATGAAATTTATTTCTGAATGTTTCTGAGCATTATTGATAAAAGATAACTTTCTAATTGTGAATGGTTTTTAATATTGGTAAATTATTTTGTTCTTAACATTTTACTACCACGCTATGATTTTTCAACTTTCTCACACTTTCAAAAAGATGAGAAAAATAAAATTATAGACTTAGAATGTCTCAAGTAGAATGTCTTAATTATTATTTAAGCTTTGATTTTAAGGCAATTTTAACATTTTTGCAGGATTGAAAAATTTTGCAGGAAAGCTTTGAAAATGTTTTAAAAGATATTTCAGTTTTAAAAGTTTTAAAAGGATTATAAAATAATTTGCAATTTAAAAATATTTCGAATTTTTTAACAAAATGTACATTTTTAAAAGAATGTAGAAGATTGAAAATCAAAAATTTTCAATTTTACAAGATTACAAAATTTGAGAAAAAATTCGAATAAGCTTAAGAGATATTAAGAAGTTCTGAAAAGATAAAACAATCATCTTAAACTTAAACAGAATTGCATGAATTCAAAACAAAATGTAGATTTTGAAGACTTAAAACAAAAAATCCAGCGAGAAATTTAGAAGATTTTAAAGAATTTTGAAAGGTCTCAAGAGAATAAATAAGCTTTCTTGAGATTTCTAAGGAAGTTTTTAATGATTTTTTATTTTACAACATTTATTCTAAGAGAATAGTTTAAGACATTTGGAAACATTCCTAAATATTTCCAAAATTGTCGAAAAACAATCTGGAAGATTTTATGACAATTTTAGGAATAATTTAGAGTCAGCTTAAAATACGTTTATGAATATCCTTTAAACTGACTCCAATTTTTCCTATAATTTTTTCAAATTCTATAAAAAAAATATTTCCTAAAAATTGTCTAGATCCTTTTTTGACATATCGTAAATCTTTAAAAATCTTTTTGAATTTTCTTGAGAAGCTTAGCAGAATGATATTTATATAATAAACTTAAAAACTAAACAGTAATTAAAAATTTGTATTTTGTATTAAAGTTTATTTTCCCCTTTAAATTATAGTTTATCTATTGTTTTTCTTGAATGAAAAATCTTATTTGGTT
This sequence comes from Andricus quercusramuli, assembly GCA_932178445.1. NCBI lineage: Eukaryota > Metazoa > Arthropoda > Insecta > Hymenoptera > Cynipidae > Andricus > Andricus quercusramuli. The sequence goes on from CAKNXH010000131.1 coordinate 196,821, forward strand.
GAAAATACAACAATTATTTTTCAAATCTGTCTTTCTGGTTTTGAAAATTCATTTCTGTTGGCAGAAATTTAATCTTTTTTGTTAAAATTTCAACTTTTTGGTTGAAACTTAAAATCTTTTTTAGTTCAGGATTCAACTATTTTGTTGAAAATTCATCCCTTTGAATGAATTTAACCATTTTTTATTTAAAATTAGAATATTTTTCAGTTAACATGTCAATTATTATATTTTTCGTTGAAAATTCAACTCATTGATTAAAAGTTTAACTGCTTTGCTAAAACGTCATTTTTGGTTGACGATTCATCATTTTAGTTGTAAATTAACTTTTTTCTTGAAAATTCATATTTCAACTATTTCGTTAAAGATAGATTTTTTTGTTGAAATTTTGATTCTAAATATATGTGAAATTGCCAAAAATCTTTTTGAATTTTCTCCAAGAGACTTAGGAAAATTATATTTGCATAACCTTAAAAACAAATAAACAAATCTTAAAAAGAAATAGAAAAAAGGAGCGTAATCTACAAACAAGCCCAGGAAAAATTAAACATTAATTTTGTATCTAATTGTAAAAAAAAATGTACATTATTGAAGAAATAGATAAGCAATAACTAGCTGATAGAAGAAATGAGGGGAGAGGAAGTATGAAAAATGAGGAGAAATAATAAGGAAAATAGAGGAAATGAGGCTAGCGGAAGTATGGTAAGCAAGGGGAAGTAAGTGGAGGGGAAGTACGTAAAATGAGGGGAAATGAGAGACGGGAAGTACGGGTGGTGAGGGAAAATGATGTTAGTGAAAATAGAAGAAGTGACGGGAAATGAGGGGAGTGAAAATAGATGATGTGAGGGGAAATTACGGGAGTGAAAATAGAAGAAGTGAGGGGAAATTAGGGGAAGAAGGGAGAATTATTAGAAATGAGGGTGAGTAGGGGAGGGGAAATGATGATTGGGAAGGGAAGTAGGGCAGGGAGAAGGTCAGCTGGAGCAGCGAAGCGAGGGGGAGGTCGATGAGGAAGAAGTTCGGGGGGGGGGGGGGGAAGTGTGAAGTGAGAGAAGGGAAAGTATGAGAGGGTACGTTGGTACTACTTAATTAACGTCTTAATAGGCTACGAAACCCTTTTTCTAAAATAATTTAAAACTTTAAAGACTGATGAATCAAGAAAATATGGTTTTACCCTTCACATACTAATCATTTATACTGTTTGTTTGCGAGCATTGAAAAATATTCTACTCAATCTGTTCACAATGAATGAAATCGAATTTTCACAGAACAATCCATAAAGTATTGTAATATTGCACATTTATCAATTCTATTCATTAAATTGATTGAGGAGGTTTTCCATTTCGCTAATGGACTTTATATCATCGAAAATAGAAACAGGTCGAGCCGCAGGTGATATCGACAGCCATATCATTCATGGACTGATTTGAAGTTGAAGGAAGCTTTCAATCTTTTCCGAATAAACGGATACAAGATTGGAATTGGGGAGGTCCCACGAGCCACAACTCATAAATGTTCATTTGAGTCGACCTTTTTTTTTGCTCGTGAATCCTGTGAATATACACAACCCTTCATTAACACCCTCGCCATTACATTTATGTAGAACACGAGTACGCTCTCTGAGAGTGATGTTGAAATATCGTCAGATAACAATTTTTCTCTTTGTAAGTTTTACTCGTAAAATTGAAAAAATTCTATTCGATTAATAATAATTTTACTTCCATTCGGATTAATAGTCTCATATATTATTAAAATAATAATTATCAAAAGTACGTGCGCTAAGCGTGCGTTTATGTTCATGGATTTTTATTTTCTAATATTCAACACATAAACAATTTCAAAATCTACCAGAAAAAATATTTAAATTTTAAGAGTTTAACAGTTTTTTGAAACGAGTTCAATAATTCAATACATTGTTATATCTAACAGTTAGGCATAATGTAAAGAAAATCCACGTTTGTTAACTTTCTCTAGAGAAAACATAAATTTGACTAATTATGTGTAATGTTCATTAGATTATTAGAAAATAATGACTAAACGAATAAAAAAATATGATAGAATGCCGGTGGTTTCACAGAAAAAACAGAAGATAAACTTTACATCGATTTCCGACGAAAGATTCTCTGCAACAAAAATTAACTTCACAAGATAAACTTTACACAAATATCGGTTAAACTTTCTTTTTCATTCCATGCCAAACACATGTATTTTGAAAGACGCGAAGTTGGCTGAACAAAACTTTATCGCTCTAAAAAATGTCCTGCAACAAATTTTATTCTTAGTTTTTTCTGTGTTGATTTATTCTCGGAAAGAGGAAAAATCCTTTCTTTGGTTAAGCGCTATTTTAATGTCATGTCGAAATAAATTACACATATAAGTAGACTAAAATGTATTTGGCAGAGGTTTTGTGGAACTTGAAATTTTTAGAAGAATCAGAACTCTTCTAAATTTCAAATATTTCAAATTAAAATTGAAAAAATTTTGATTAATAAATTTATCAAACATTTAATAACGCAAAACTCAAAATTAGAAGCTTAATGTATGGGGCGTTATTTCTCAATTACCATTTGACATTCAAAAACGATATATATATAATTAAATGATAATTAATTCTTTTTATCTGAAAATTCTACTATTATATTTATGGTTAAAAATTGATGGTTTTTAGTTGAGAATTCAATTATTAAATTCTTCACTGGAAGTTCATCTTTGCAGGTTAATATTCATTCTTTTTGGGTCAACATTAATTTTTTTAACTGAAAATTGAACTGTTCCATTATTGATTGAAAATTAATAGTTTTTATTTAAAAATTCAACAACTATGTTGAAAATTGATGTATTTTGTTGCAAACTCGTCTTTTTCAGTGAAAAATTAATCTTCTCGATTAAAAATTCAACTACTTGGTTGAAAGTTGGAAAATCTATTTTTTCAAGTGCGAATCTGACTATTCCATTTGTTGTTGAAAATTGATAGTTTTTGGTTTAAGATTTAACTATTTGGTTGAAAATTTAACCGTTTTATAGAAAAGCCGTCATCTCGACTTAAAAATGTAACTACTTCCTTGAAAATTCATATTTTTTGGTTGAAAATTCAACTATTTCGTTGCAAATTAATTTTTTGGTTGAGAATTTAACTTTATTCTAGAGAATTCGCCTTTTTTGCATGGAAATTCAACAATTTGGATGAAATTTTGTTTTCTTTTGACTAAAAAATGTTCCCTGATTGAAAATTCATCTTTTGGTTTCAAAATTCATCTCGTATGGTTAAGGATTCAACTACTTTGTGAAAAATGTATCTTTTTTTGCTGAATTTAACTGTTTTGGATATAAAATTGTTAAAAATGTTGGTTGAAATATCAGCTATTATATTTTCTGTAGAAAATTGATAGTTTTAGTTAAATTCGAATGTTTTTCATTTAAAATTAAAACCTTTTCTTGGTTGCAATATCAACTATTACAATTTTCGTTGAAAATTAATCTCTTTTGATTGAAAATTCAACTAATTATTGGAAAGTTGAATTTCTTTGTTAAAAATTCAATTTTTTGTTTGAAGATTCATAATTTTAGTTGAACATTTAATTATGTTGTTAAAAATGGAACTATTCTGTTGAATATTTAATTATTTTGTTATAAATTTAATTTCCTCTGCCTTCTTGGAAATAAAAATTCGTACTTTTTGATTGGAAATTCAAATGTCTACGAAGAAATTCGTATTTTTGTCTTGAAAATTCAAGTAGGGTAATGGGTACAGTGGTCAACCCCCCCTAACCATTGGCCATTTGCTTTATTATAAGTTTTCAGTGTCAATATTTCTTATTATATGATGATTTTGAAGTGGCCAGTCATTGTCAAAGTTCGCCAATCACTGTAAAGTTGTACACATTACCCTATTTGATTAAAAATACAATATATTTCTACTTGAAATCTTAATAAGCGTTACATATTCAATTCAATATGGCACCTATACATTATTTTTATTTAAAAGAATTTATTCCTCTTTTTTCGTGAAAATCACCCTACTTTCCCTGTTTTTACGGAATTTTGTTCTGTGAAGTTAGTTAAAATATTATGTTTGTATGTTTTGTGTTCTTTATCTGAGGCGATTATCAAATAATATTTTTTAAAAATTAGACTTAAACGGGAGAGGGGGGATGTTTATTTGTGTGACGTCACTCAGAGGATCTCAAGCTTTGTGTGATGATATGTGACGAAGAAGGGGAGGGATGGAAAAAGTGTTCAAAATAGCGTGACGTAATTTTTGAACGGCCCCTTAGTTTCTCTTATAATTGGTTACGAAATCCAAATTGAAGGATTGAGAGTTTTTAAGAGCTGAAATCCTAGCTAACCATTTAAAATACTGAAAAGTACTTCCTCTATTTTCTTTTCAATGCCAAATGAAAACTTTCAACCTTTGAAACAGATCAAGCTTTCTACTTTCGAGTTTTGTAGTAACAGAAGTCATGAGAAAAGCTGTTATCTGTCGACTAGGTGTGCTGTAAAATCTGGTGAAAAGGAGAAAATGGGGTAGAGTTGGGGGCTGCCGGGTTGGGATTACTGAGTCGTTTTCATCGGGTGGCGTTAGATCCGGATGCAACGCAAGGCTGAACAGAATGATGCTACCTGCTCTTCGAAAGCTCTGATTCAAAACGAGCCTTCAGCACAGCCTCTGGCTATACATAGTTTCGCGATGCGATGCTATGGTGACGACCCCGTGTCTCGTCACACCGATGACGAGACCTCGGACGATCAGTCAGGCTTGAAAATTCCACAACCCTCGTAGTTGCACAGCCTGCTTTTCCCTCCCACCCCATATCTCGCTGATAAAACAACCTTATCGACTTCAGTCTGCCTCCAGTGGAGGAAAATAGATCCTTCAATGTTAATCTCGGTTCATCCCTCAACTTTATAGAAACACGAACTAATTTTTTAATTAATCATATCAAGATCAGGCCTCAAACTCACGCCCCTACTGACACTTTTCGACACTTTTTTTAACGATGCAACTACTTTGCTACAAAATAGCCTGCAAAAAAGGGTTTTGTAGTCTATTAGGACATTACTTAAGACGTTCAAATCTCCCTTTCATTCGTTCTCTCTCCTATCGCCTTCTTTCGCCAACACCCCCTCCCCTCCCATATTTCCCCTCATCTCACTTTCCCTTACCTCACTTCCCTACTATACCACGTTTTACTTCCTCCTTCATTCCCTCATCATTCACCTACTTCTCCCGCCACTACTCCACCTCACTTCCCCTCCTTGATCTACTTCTACACACCTCACTTCGCCTCCTTGAGCAACTTCCACACACCACACTTCTCTTTCTTGACCAACTTCCACACACCTCACTTCCCCTCCTTGACCAACTTCCACACAACTCACTCCCTCTACTTTCCACTCCTGCCCTCCTTATTTCAACGAATCCCTCTCCCCTCCAATAATTCCCCTCCTCTCACATTCCCTTAACTCACTTCCTCTACTAAACGTCTATACTCTATACCCTTTACTTCAGCCTCCATTCAACTACTTCTCCCATTCACTACCCTACTTTCCATCCTTGTCGTACTTCCCCATTCACCCAACTCACCCCCTCTAGCGAAAAAAGTATAAAGGACGAACGGTCACCCGACCGAAACTATGAGGGTAGAGACCCTTATAGTTTCTGTCGGGTGTCCGAATTACTGATACTAATGATACTATTTCCTCAAATTCTTCGCTCATGCAACTATTTTTTCACTTTGCCCTTCAACATATTTTCAAATTTCTTCGCTGGTCGGATAAAACAACATACAATATTCGCCACCCCAAAAATCGTAATTTCAAAATATTTACAAATACTTCAAGGAATTGCTAAGACTTCAAGAATTTTCAAAATATTTCAAAGATTTTGAAAGGATTTTAAAGGATTTCAAAGCTTTTAGAGTGTTTTAAAAGATTACAAGAGATTTTAGAGAACTTCAAAGATTTCAACGTGTTTTAAGAAATTCCTAAAAGTTTCATTTGATTTTGAAGGATTGCAAAGTTTTTAAACATTTTATAGAAATTAAAAGAATTTTTAAAGATTAAAATTTCAAGATTTTATACACAATTTCAAAAAATTTCTAGGAATTTTTAACATTTCAAGGAATTTAAGAATATTTGAAGGATTTATAGGTTTTTAGAAGAAATGGAAAGATTCCATAAAATTATAAGGAATTTCTATAGATATAAACTTATAAAGGGACTGAAAAAAAATTGAAAAGGTTTTCAGGGATTTCGGAGGATTTCGTATATTTTAAAAGAGTTTAATGAATTTCAAGGAGCTTTATCCCACTTTGTAGGATTTTACGGAATTTAAAAGATTTCGTCGAATTTAAAAGTTTTTAAAATTTTTGTAGAATTTCAAAAAGATAAATTCCATAATAGTGGACGGGATTTCAAAGTATATTTTAGGGTATTTCAAAGATTTTAGAGAATTTTAGATGAATTTCAAAATAATTAACGAGATTTTAACGTATTTTAAAGGATTCTGAAAGGGTATCACTGATGTAAAAGGACTTCACAGATTTCAAGGGAATTCAAAGGATTCCAAGGAATGTTATGGGCTCTCCAGGGATTTCAAGGAGTAAAACCTTTTTTAACTAATTTTAATTTTTTAAATTAATTTCAAAGAATGTCGTGGACTAATAGAAAGTAGAATTTTAGAAAACTTGAGAACTTAAAAAAATTTAATTTTAAGGAATTCTTACCGTATTTAAAAAATGTCAAGGGTTTTTCAAGGAATTTTACAATATTTGAGGGATTTATACGATTTCAAATGAAATTAAAAGATTCCATAAGATTATAAGGAATTCCTCCAGATTGAAAAGGATTTGAGTTTTTAGTCTGTTCTAAAAGATTTCAAGGAAATGAAAAAAATCAAATATATTAAGGGTTTTCAAAGGGCCTCATAAGATTTTATGTGATATATTCAAGATATTTTACGGAGTTTTTTACTCTATTTTAGTGGGACTACTAGGGATTTTATCAGATTTATGAGAGTTTCATTTTAAGGGTTTTCAAGGAACTTCGGACGAGATTTCATAATTTTTAAGGGTTTTCAAGGAACTTCGGAAGGTAGAAACCCCTGAGCCTTGTGCGAAAATTGCATTACAATCCCGCGTCCGGTCTGGCTTTATCTAGACTTTCTAGTCTGGAAGATCTGATCTGGCCCAGTTCTGGTGCTAATCTTGCGCAGGTATGATATTATCTGAGGCGTCTAATATCAGCAAATTTTTTTTTGAAATATTTTGAAAACGTTACAGGGCGTCTAACATGATAGAAAATAAGAAATGCAATTACCCAGGCAGAAAAATTCTATATAGTTTATACATAATGTATTATATATAGGCACTATATAATAAATTATATATTTTTTATACATAATCGACGATTCACAATTTATATAATAGGAACATAATATTTCTTCACATAATTACCTTCTTGGACACGATTTAAGTATGTCATTGAGTCCGGATGGTATAAAGGTGCGTAATATCGGTACTCCTCCGGAAGTGACAATGACCCCGGTGTATCTAATCATGCACCAGGTTGCTAAAAGCATCGTCTACAGGAATTTTCTCAACATTTAATTTTTGATGACAAAAAGATCAAATTCCAATGTAGTTGCGCCGACCCTGGTGTACCTGATCATGCACCAGGTTGCTAAAAGCATC
>CAKNXH010000131.1:205398-217123 GCA_932178445.1 Andricus quercusramuli
TTTTGGAAAATTCCTGTAGAAGATGCTTTTAGCGACCTGGTGCATGATTAGGTACACCGGGTCGTTGTCACTTCCGGAGGGGTACCGATATTACGCACCTTTATACGGTCTGGACTCAATGACATACTTAAATCGTGTCCAACAAGGTAATTATATGAAGAGATATTATGTTCCTACTATATAAATTGTGAATCGCCGATTATGTATAAAATATATATAATTTTTTATATAGTGCCTATACATAATACATTATGTATAAACTATATAGAATTTTTCCGCTTGGGTATTAAAACAAGGACGTTTTTCTTATCACCTTGACAGTGTGGTCTGGTTCAGGTTTCGGCGCATATAAGCTGAGTAAACTTATAGTGAAAAATTATATTTTTCCAAGTCATTAATGGCATGTGATACTCCGGCCTGTGGTAAATCAGATTCAGTTCCCCCGGGTTTTTGTCCACAAAAATTAAAAAATTTCAAAACTGAATTCGGAGATGCTATAGAATAGTATAACGGACGTCCCCAAAATCTTTCTTGAGGGATTATAACAAAAAAAAATTATTTTTCTAAATACAAATTTTTTGTTTGTGCACGATGCTGTCAGTACACATAACCTCAAAATACACACAGATGAATAAAATTTAGCAAAATTAAATTTTTTCAAATTATTCTACAAAAGAAGAATTCGAGGACGTCCGTTAGCATGTTCGCTATCATTTCCCAAATTTTTAAGGCAAAATCTTTATTATTGTAGGAAAAAAGCCGGGGGAACCTAACACTGCTAAAATCGATAATTTTCTAAGTATCACATGCCCTTAAAGAAATAAAGAGTAGTCCAGTCAGCGGCTGACCAGCCTCCAATTAGTGGCTGATCAGTCAATAACTAGCGGCTAACCATACGGGCTGGCCTGGGGCTAGCAAAAAAAACATCACACCTTTGGCCAGACCCAGGCTAGGCCATCTGGTCAGCGTCAAGACAGAAAACCAGACCAAGCCAGTGCCAGAAGATTTTAGAGTTTTCCACTAATTTCAAAAGATTTCAACTGATTTCAGGGGTTCTTGAAGGATTTGAAATACTTTAGGGTATTCTGAAAGATTCGAAAGAGTTTTACGCGGTTTGTATGGGATGTGTATATTATATACCAGAATTCAATAATAAAACACCTCGCTTTAATATTTTAAAAATTGCGTGACACTGTGCTTGTACTACTTATCCAAATTAATTCTACTATTGACAATATTTTAAATTTCTCAAATGAGACCAAGGCCTACAAGATGAAACCCCCATCAATCTTCAGTATCTTGAATTGAAAGTGTCTATTTGTCATGACGTTTGCCCTCCTGATTACAGCAATTATTTCCGGAAAAATGGGAAAGTAAATCGTGATCGTGCTTTCGCAACTAGAGAGGTAATAAGTGGGGTCTTAATAGTTGCGGACACGCAAGGTCAGGACACCTAGGACATATAACATACGGAGAATAATGAAAGGGTCGTTAGAAAGCATTAGCGACCAGGGGGCACTAGTGGAGGATCCTGTCGTAAATTTTGGCTAGTCGCTTCCTGAACAATAGCGAAACAATTCGAACAAAGTACAAAGGGCGGGGGTGGATCGACGAAATTCTACAGCTCGAAATACATTTTCCTGCTCCTAGTCCTGGCACGTGATGCATTGCGAATCCGTAGTTATTCATCCCCCACTGACAACAGCCCCCGGGCCGGGCTAGCTTTTAGAGTTTTGAGGGCGAAAGCGCAGAAGGGCAACCGTGAAACAAGTAAAAAGTACACGAAATTTACGTCGTTCGGAAAGGAACCAAAAAAATTTATTATTCTACAATATTTCTTATCGTACGTACGTTCGAAAATTTAAATGGTGATTCGATTTCCAAGGCCAGTGACAGGCTTTGGACTCATTTGAGAAATTAAAAATAAACGGAAAAAATGGGACGTGTAAGTATTCATAAACGGGGCAATAATTTTTTTAACAGGAATTTTGAAAATTTCCGGAATTTAAGTCTATTGGACACAAAGTGGAAGACTAGATATTTTACAGGCCGCCAATACGATGAGAAACAAAACTCCGATTCATAGAGGCGCTTTATTAGCCTAATTTAATTGTATATCCAAATGAAGGAATCCCATAAAATCTGATAAGGTCCCTTACAATTTTTGAAATTCGTTAAAATCCACTGAAATCTATGAGAAACCCTTCAAATCTGTTTAAATACTCTGAAATCTCTGAAAAAAATCTCTACTTTTTTAAATCCATTGAAATCTATGGAAATTCCTTATAATCTTGTGTAATCTTTTATTTTCTTCTCAAATCCTATGAATCCCTCAAGTATTGTAAAATTCGTTGAAAACCCTTGAGACTTTACAAATAAAGAAAAAATTCCTTGAAATCTCTGAAATCTTTCAAACATTCTGAAATCTTACGAAATAATTTGAAATTTCTTAGAAATGTCTTAATGCCTTGACATTTTTTATAATTCTTCGAAGTTATTTGAAATCTCATGAAATTCTTTGGAATATTTTAAAATGCACTATACCAGGTGTATTTTTCAACTTGAGACATCGAAATATCTCAAAAAATACGCATCCTATGAAAAAATATCTGTAATAAAAACTTTTTATTTTTGAAGGGGAAAAGCGACTTTGAAAAGAGCCCCCCCCCCCCCCGGAGGCAGGAGTAGAGGTAACTTTGTAATTTCAAATGGGAACCCCAATTTTTTGTCACAGATTCAGATTGTTTTTTATGAAATACTAGAGTTTTATCGCCTCCTGGGGTGGGGGTAGGAGGGGGACAATTTTTTCAAAGTCGCTTTCCCCCCTCGAAAATAAAAAGTTTTTATTACGGATATTTTTTTTAGATATTTTGATGTTTCAAGTTTTAAAAAAACACCCAGTATACTTAGAAATCCTTCGAGGCTTTTTAAATCTCTTGAATCTTGTGAAATCCGGTACAAAATCTTTGAATCTTGTAATCTTGAATATTTGTTTAAATTCCTTTAAAAATGTTTAAATCTTTGAAATCCTGAGAACATCATGTGTACTTGTAAATCTGATCAAATTCATAAAAGTGCCTTAGAAATTTAACTGAAAGAAATTCAAGAATTTTAAGTCAGACTAAAATCTAAAATGAAGAAATTCTTAGTAAATTTTATAAAATCTCATGAAATCCTTTTATATCTTAGATAAACTTTTCTATAATCCAAAGAAATTTTTTCAATTCCCATGAAACTATTCGAAATCTTTTGAAATGCATCATTATCTTTAAAATCTTATGAAATTTTTAAAAATTCCTTTAGATCTTTTGAAATCCTGTACAATATCTTGAAATCTTCAATATCTTTTGAAATTCCTTTGAAAATGTTCAAATCTTTGAAATCCTATAAGGTTCCACAAAATCCCATGGAATCCCTTGCCAGAAACTTTACATTTCATCATATTTAATTTACTTCTTAAAGTTCTCTAGAAATTTCCGAAAATCCCTTGAATTTTTCTAATCTTTTGAAATTTCTTACAATCTTGTAAAATACGTTAAAGTCTTTTAAATTCTTTGAAATTTCTTAAATCTTTAAAGCCCTTGGAATTCCTATTGGAGCGCGTAGGTCTGATAAAATCCCTGCAAAGCCCTTGAAATACTTAAAATACTTTGAAATCAGATGAAACTTCTTGAAATCTCTTAAAATTTCTTAAAGCTTTTAAATTTCCTGCAATCCCTTGAAATATTTTTAAATACTCTAAAGGCATTAAAACCCTATAATATTCTTACAAATCCCTGTAACCAGTTGAAATCTTTAAAACCCCTTTGAATCTGTTTAAATCTCGTGAAATTGTTAGAAATCTATTGCAATTTTTTTAATCTCTTGAAATTTCTTGGACTCTTGTAAAATACGTTAAAATCTTTCAAATCCTTTGAAGTTTTAAAAATCTTCAAAGTCCTTGGAAATTCTATTAAATCGCGTAGGTCTGATAAAATCCCTAAAAATCCCTTGAAATACTAGACAAAAATTTCACATCACATGACAATTCTTGAAAGCTCTTAAAATCTCTTGAAATATGTTCAATTACCTGAAATTGTTTGCAAAAAATTTAAATTACTATAAAAGCTTTGAAACCCTATAAAATCCTTTTAAATCCCTGAAATGAGTTAAAATCCTTTAAAACCCATTAGAATCTGTTGAAATCTCGTGAAATTGTTAGAAATATTTTGAAGACTTGAAATCTTTTGAAATTTCTGAGATGGCGGATACATTATTTTAGCCAATTTATTGAAAAATTTGGATAGTATGTTTAAAGGCATTAGTGCAATTTTTTCAAAATAGTAGAAAGATAGTTGCATCGTTAAGAAAAAGAGTATGAGGCCTGCATTCACTGAAAAAATGGTTAGTTGTTCCAACTATTTACTTTATAAGATAAGGTACTGGTATTTTATTACCTTTGAAAAACCATTTCCTTAGCTTCTAGTAATAATTGAATATCCACTGCAACTAATAAAGTAGCAGCATCAACTAATAAAAAAGCAATACCATATCTTACTAACTAAACATTTGGTCCAAAAAACAATTTTGTTTGGTATTGGCCATCCTTAATTTGTAGACGTGATTGTTGGTTAAAAAAATCAAAAGTAAAATATAAATAGAGATTTGTTTATTTTTTAGATAATTTCGAAGTTCGAGGTTTAAAATTGATGTTACATTAGGCACCTTGCTACAATGTATCACGAATTATCGATAAGAACACAAACGGCGGAATGGATACGATGATCCGTAGTCATCTCGTAAATAGAGGGTGATAGAGAGGTGGGCTTTGTAAATGCGAATGTCCCGCAGGCATGTCGAAATCACCATAAAATGAAGATTTATACGTTTCCGATGCAGTCCCACGAATAGAGGGCGCCAGCAGGCTCCATAAATTCCGAAACGGAACACCGAATATCACTAACTGTATGTCATATATTTTTTCTATTACCCTTACTTATTTGAATATTGAACAATAAAATGTGTCATAAACAAGTATTATTTGTTACTCTTCATCCACTGTGTTACTCACACCAGAATACTCGCACTTTACTGTTGACATTGTTAGAAATATTGTGAAAACAAATTTTTCATTGAGACTGAAGAATAAATTACCGTAGAACAATCGATTCTGAAAAGTTTAGCTTCTCCATGGATATGTTTAGTTCATTTATTAAATAAAATTATAATGATATACCGTTGTTTCCTACTTACGACGCGTCTACAAAATATAATTTTTTTATAACAAAAATTGACTTTTTAAATGTATTTCTCGATTAATATTGTTACAAGAGGCAAAAGTTGAAATAAAACATATTTAAAAAATCAGTGGATATTGTATTAACATTCGCGAATGTGCAATTCTACACACTTTGTAGATCAGACAACCAAATAAAATAAAAAATATTTCTTCACGCACATGTTTACGAATTGAAGAACAGGAGGATTAATAGCAAAGTTATATTTGAAACTTTTGCAAAAGTTTTAAATATAACTTTGGCATTTGGAACGATAATATTCTCAAATCTTTGCCATATCGTTAATCAAAGTCTAACCTTTGAATTTCTTAAATTTGAAATTTCTATCTACTGATAAATTCCTTCTATAATTTTTTTCATAAAAGCTGTCGTTCTGTAGAGTTCGCTTCTTTGTAGTGTTCTCAAAAGTTCGGTTCTTGGTCAACCTTAAAAAAAACTGTCTCTATAAAATTCTACGCACCATGGAGAATGTGAAGAAAACGACTGAAAGATTTAGAAACTTAAGATGAGCCAAGTTTTTAAATCAAGAAAAGTAGTCTCCACATTTCTTGGGAAAGTTTAACCTGTGGAACCGGACCTGAAAGAAACTTTTAATTTCCTTCTATAAGACTGACTATTTAACGACTAGCAAGTAAACGTAGACCGTTAAACATCGTCAGTAATCCTTGTGTCCTTAATTCTTCATTTTCGCGACGTTAACTGCAAGAGCTGATTAGGTGAGGATTTAATGGGAAAGTAATTCGATAATTTTTTCTCGTCAGCCTCGTCATCATGGTAAAATCAGGAAGATTTAATCTTGCTGAAATAAAATATGAAATACATATCTTCATAAATCACTTCGTACCTTACTTTAAAAAAGGCCCAGCAATTGGAATGACATAATTTCAACAACAAATTAAAAATCTGAATGTTTAAAAATATCGAAAATATAATTACTGAAATAAATTTTTTTCTAAAGAACCCCGCACCAAATGTACATAAAATAGTTTTTTCTCAAAATGTCTTATTATAACATTTTTTTGCAATTTCGATCCTGGAGATCAATAGCTTTGAAGAAAATTATCAGAAAAATGGACAGTTTTGACTCAAACAATTGCCTAAATTCCATGTTTTACATGTATTTTAATAGAAAACTTCGTTTAGTTTTGAAATGTGATCCTCCTCAAAAACTTTTCGCTAAATTTGGCTGAATGCATCATATTTTATAGATCAGACCCGTAGAAACAAAAGTTTTATACAAATGAAGTTGACAGATTCACGATTTTGTGTATACACGATGTTTGTGGGTTGTTTTAACACCCTTATCCCTCCGTTTGGCACATGTTCCGATAACCTTCGGTTTCGCACATATGGTCTGGCCGGACCCCTGTATATTTCCATACAAATGTATGAAAATGCTGGGTTTTTGGTGGTGTATTGAAATGCATTTATATAGCATGCAGGTATATATTTTTGGTTTTTTCTTATTCCTAGCGGCTTTCACATATCTTTAATTACTTACTGAGGTAAAACTAAAAAAAAAATTAAGGTAGAAAAACAACTTTCACACGTGAAGAAAATTGTTTTTTTTTTATTATTCATTTTTACGCTTTATTATGATCTATATTATCCCTTCGATGACAGACTGGTGTCAAAATGACCCCAGGCATGTTCAACCTCAATTTAAGTCCTTTCAACATTTGAAGATGGTACTCATAGGGCCATGTCACCTTAGCCAGATGCCCCCTCCAACTCGTAAAAAATGTCACTTTTCGCTATTTTTTTAACTTCTACAACCTTCTTTTCATATTTGAAAGAAATTTTAAACTAAATAACCCACAGCATTCTTTGAAGTAACGATCCAATATTGTGTAAAAAATCAAACCATTCAAAATAATGAATTGGCTCTTTGCGAGAAAACTTTTTCGCTTGGGGTCAAAAAGCCTCCAGTATGCCAGCTATGTCACACATGGGGAAGTATGCCACCGAAGGTTTATTCTTAGAAATGGAATTTATATGATTTGGAGAGAAGTAAAGGAAGGGAGGAGAAGTAGGAGAAGTATGTGAGTGGAATTAGGGGGAATAGAGGATGAAAAAATATGGGAAGTAATGTAATTGGAAGTGTGGGATGTGAGGGGTTGGGAAGCAGAAGGAGTAAATGTGAGTGAGGGACGTGAGGAGAGAGGAAGTAGAGAATAAGATAAAGGAGAAGTAAGGAATGTGAGTGAGTATAAAATAGGTAAAGTGAGGGATGTGAACATTGTGAGGGGTTGGGATGTAGAAGAGGGTAAAGTAAGAAAAGTGAATGAAAGTAGAGGAATTGAGGAGTGGGAAAGTAGATGAGGGAGAAGTGAAGAAAGGGAGGGAGGACAAGTACGGGAGTAGAATTAGGGGAAGTATAAGATGGAGATGTGAGGGAAGTGATGGGATTGGAAGTGTGGGAAGTGAGGGGTTGGGAAGTAGGAGCAGCGAGTGTAAGTCTAGGATATGACAGGGGGAAATAGAGAAAGGAGAAGTAAGGAGGGTGAGAAGGTAGAAAGTAAGAGAAGTGAGGAATGTGAAGAATTTTAGGGGTTGTTATGTAGAGGAGGGAGAAGTAAAAGAATTGAAAGGTGTGAGAAAGTGCGTAGGTCGGATGCGTGGGGAATAAATGTAGGGGAGTTGAGGAGAGAGAAAGTAGATGAGGTGAAAGTAAGAGTAGGGAGAGGTGGAAAGTAGGATAAATGAGGGGCTGGGCAGTGTGGGAAGGGACTTAGTGAAACTGAGGGTAGGAAAGATGAGTGATGTGATGGCAATTGAAGCAGGAGAAGTAAAGGTTTACTTTATAACGTTCATATATGTGTATGTGAGATACTAAGATAATATAAAAGGCAGTTTGAATGGAAAGATATCAAGAGAAACGAAAAAAACGCATTAAGACATTAAACATTCATTATATTCAATACATTCCCACATATAATAAAGAGAAGTCACGTGTGCCAAACCGAACTATATTCAAATAAATATCCTTGTAATTATCCTTGTATGCCATGTATCCTTTCAGTTTTATTCAATAATAGCTAATTAAATTTTAGGAAAAGTCAGGAAGTTTCAAATCGCAAGCTCAATCAGATGTATACTGAAAAAACATTTTAAATCGTGTAAGGTCTGGCTGGAGCCATGTGCCAAACGGAGGGTTAAAAAATTCATGTGAGGAAACCGACATTTCCAAAAAACCAAAACCATAGAAGATTTTTAAATTAAACTATTGGGATGAAAAATCACTTTCAAATAAGCAGAGAAGCTTCCTCTACCATGAAAAGTGTTGTAACTTATTTTAAGGGTTGTTTTAACATCCCTTAAATTTTGTTGATTTTTTTTTTGTTAAAAATTAATTAATTAACTGAAAATTTACCTGACCTGTTTTTGGTTAAAAGTTGAAAATTAAATTGTTTGTTTGGAAATTCGTTTTTTTCTGGGTTGGCGATTCATTTTTTAACTAAAAAATTAACTACTCCAAAATTAACTACTTTTTGGTTGAAAACTCAACTACTTGGCTGAAAGTTAAATTAATTTGTTACAAATTCATTTTAAATACTGAAACTACAGTTCAATTAAAAAAATTGGAAATTAATTTATATACACAGTTGATCAACTCAAAACGTTTATCATAAAAAAAATTCAATTTCAAACGCTTTCAATTCTTAATTCTTTAGGTCTTCTTCTAAGTTAACAAATAAACTTAAGAAAAAAAGATGACATCAAACTTATTTTAAATTGGATTATATCATATATACTATCATATTTGTGATGTTTTAACTGATTGTATAGATTTTTCTTCTAAAAATTTGTAAAATTCCCGGTTAAAAATATATCCACTGTCATTTCTTAGTTCTCCCGGTCAAGAGGCCACCTTGTTTTTTGCTGAAATTATGTCATTCCGATCAATTTTACTGGTAGCCGAATAGAATTTGGTGTATAAAAAAAAAGTTGAAAAAATCTAAGGGGAGAATCAAAAACAGAAGTCATAGATTTCAAGAAGGTGTCTCATTACTGTTCTATCGCGTGCACTGAATAATGCATGACCCTTGTCTTGAAGCATAAATCCCAGAAAAGTAGCGAAATTGCCGCGAAGCTGATAACCTAAAATTATTGGTCAAGATTGCTTCAGACTTTCAAATGAAAAGTAGGACCTCTGGGTAGTTGATAGTTGTGCAATGTGTATTACTAGACCTAAATGGTCATGAATCATTTGTAAAATGGCGACGATTGTTGACGGTTGTTCACAAGAATGAGGCTCAGTTGTAAATCTACTACCACTAGCCATTAGACAATCCATGACCTCGCGTTTATCTTTATCGATAATAATATACAGTCGCGACGTTTTACAAATGAGAATCCTACGCATGGATTATGACCAAGAGTTTACAGATCGAGTTCGTTGACTTTCAATCAAAGATAAGCTACGAAGAGGGAATTATCTGTTAGTTGGTATTCACTGAGTCTCCAAACTGTCTACAAAGTCGCAAAAATTATGGGCATTTAGAAAATAATTAAAGGCCGTGATTTACTTTTTACTTTCCGATTGTCAGTAGTGGCATTTTGGATAATAGTAGCAAAATATTAGTAATATTCGTTAGGAATAGAAAGTGAAGTTTCAGCACTTGCAAAGTATATTTGCACAAATGATATACATTGGTGTATTTATTAAGGATGTATTCATTTATGTGCTCATTTTATGAGCACTTTGATCCCTCATATATATCAAATGAATTTGCTTCCACATAGGACATATCGGAAAGGTTTTTCTCTAACAAGTAAAAAAAATTGGTACTGTCAACATTGTTCAAGCTTATGTTTCTGTCTTAACGAAAGTCCTATTTTCAGAAAATTAGAGAGACCATTAAAAGGTCAATCAATGTGTTCTGTTACAACGAAAAACTGTTTTAACTTACGGTAGTGTTGTATCCCAAATGAAAAAAGTATTCGTCATATAAACAATATAAATATATTAATGTATAATGAATTATATAGATATCGATTAATTATATCGAAATATGTCAAAAAAGTAGATTTGAAACTATAGCTTATAGCTCATTACATACCTCCCTCTATAAGGAAGTAAAACGAACCAGTATTGTAAAGAAAATCCATAAAATTTTATTTGATATAGAACTTCTTAAGTCAATGTCTTTACAGGGTTACTACAGAATTGTAATTACCAAAGTCCAGGTATTGTCTAGATTTTTTCAAAGGTAATTGAAAAAAATGCCAAGCTCCACGCTGAAAGTTCAATTCCACAAAAATTAAAGACTTTTAGAGGAGACTTGGAAAAACATTTATCTTGAATGTAAATGGACCGATTGTTTAACATATTTTTTTTTATTTAAGCAAAAATAACTTCAAATGGGAACAAATCATCTCAAGTTAAAGGAAATTTTCATAAAAATGAAAACCCATTTCTTTAAACTGAAGAAATTTATTTACATCGGAGAAACTTTTCTTTGGCTAAGAGCCAATTGATTTAAAGAAATTTTCTTTTTTTCTCAGTAGAAGAGAAAGATATCAATAAAGAGGAGAAATTTCATATAATGAAACTAATTAAGCTTTTAACTTTGATTTAAAATATTTGCATAAATAAAGAAAATCTTTGAAAATTAAAATTAATTAATTAGGTTATTAATTAATGTCTTAGTTGAGCGTTCGAGTATTTTGTTGAAAATTCTTATTTTTTGGTTAAATTCAACTGTTTTTTATTTAAAATTAAAATAGTTTTTGGTTGAAATATCAACTATTACACTTTTTGTTGAACATTCATCTTTCTCGGTTGAAAATTAAACTCCTTCGTTGAAGGTTGAATCACTTTCATTGAAAGAGTTTTTAAATCAGCAATTTGAATTTTTTGACCACTTTCTGAGAAATTCACTTTTTGCTTCAAGATCCATAATTTTAGATGAAAATTCGACTATTTTGTACAAAATTCGTCTTTTTGGCATAAAAATTTAACAATTTAGTGGAAACTTCAACTGTTTTGTAGAAATTTCATTTGTTTATTACAAATAATTTTTTGTATGGAAATTTAATTATTCTATTTTTGGTTAAAAAATTAAACTTTCAGGCTGAAAATTCGTCTTTTTTGGTAATAAATTAATCTTCTTGGTTGAAAATTCAACTGTTTTATAGAAAGCTCGTCTTTTTGCTTGAAAACTCAACATTTTGGATGGAATTTTTTTTCTTTATTGAGAGAAAAATCTTTTTTGGTTGAAATTCGACTTTCCGATTAAAAATGCAAATGTTTGGTTAAAAATGAATCTGCTTTACTATTTTCAACTACTGCATTCAAATACTGTTAAACTTTGAACCTATTTATTTTCAAATTGTTCAATTATAAATATTATTTAATTTTTATTTATCTATTTCCTTAAAAAGAGTATGGAGTGAATGGAGGGCTCCTACAAGCAATAAAAACAATATATACAGGTAGTAAAGCG
>CAKNXH010000131.1:236537-262208 GCA_932178445.1 Andricus quercusramuli
CATTTTACTTTTAGACATTTTATTATTGTGGTACAATATTCAAACATAAGGTTGAAAATTTACTTTTTGGTAGAAAATTCAATTGTTTCGTGAAAAATTCGCCCTTTTGGCTTCAAAATTCAACAATTTGATTGAACCTTTTTTTTCTCCTGAAGGAAAAATCTCTCTTGTTTGAATATTCGTCGGTTTTAGTAGAAATTTTATCTTTTTTTGTTGAAATTTGCCATGGTTTGGTTAAAAATTAATTTGTTATGGTTCAGGATTCAGTTATTTTGTTGAAAATGCTTTTTTTTGTTCAAACTCATTGTTTTTTATTTAAAATTAAAATCTTTTTTCGTTGAAATATTACCTGTTACATTGTTTGTTGAGAATTAATCTTTTTGGTTAAATTCGACTCTTTTCCATTAAAAACTAAAATAATTTTTTTTTATAAAATATCAACGATTATATTTTTTATTTTCCCCTCCGTTCCCATTTTTAAAGAATTCTTCTTTTTTCTCTGTTTTCAAGAAACTTTCCCTTTTCCTCATGTTTCACCTATTTCCCGTTTTTCCGCTTAAATGCAAACTGAACAAATAGAAACCAATAAGTAAATCCAATTATTTTTTGTTAAAAGTTCATTCTTTTTAATTGAAAAATCGACAATTATACGTTTGGTTCGGAATTCATCTCGGTTGGTTACAAATTCTACTATTTGATTGCAAATGTAATTATTTTGTTGAAAAATTATTTTGATTCGACAAAAAACATGTTTCTTTGAAAATTCAACTATTTAGTTGCAAATGCGTATTTTTAAATGGAAAAATTAATGCTTGAAAATTCAACTGTTTTCTTGAATGATTTGAGATGCTTGAATCTTAAATTCTAAAAAGTTTGACTATTTGGTTGTAAATGCAACTGTTTGATGTGAAATTAGTTTATTATTTTGTTGAAAATTAAACTATTTGTTTGAAAAATCATCTTTCTTAGATGAAAATTCATCTCTTTTGGTAGAAAATTAATGTTTTATTGCTGAAAATTCAACTATTTCGTTTGTATTTGTAACGTCACCCTCAGGCGTTCAAGCTTTGTGTGATGATCTGTGACCAAGAAGGAGAGGGTTGGAGAAAGTTTTCAAAATAGCGTGACGCATTTTTCAAACAGCCACATATGATCCTTTTTTGATTTTTTTTCTATCTCTGGTGTTATAAGGTTTTCGTAGCTACTATGACTAAATTTTGAGACACAGAAAAAAACTGAGGGTACGAAGGGTAAACGCGAGGTGTGTACTCCAAAGAGGTAAACTTTGCTCTAACCACGGAAAGTTTACCTCAGTTTGGTGTAATTATCTGACTATTAACCCTGCTTGAACGATTATACCTGCGACGTTTAGTACCACTAGTGTTTTCTGTGGATACAGGCTTTGCCCAATTATTAAGGAATCATCTCGAATGGATTTATTATGTTTTGTTCGCTTACTCCTCAATAATTATTCTTCATCCACATAAATGTCAAAAGTAAATCTCGCAACCATTTCCGCAATAATTACTTATCCTAATACGCAATATGAATCTTGCAGTAGAAATCAATCGACGTCGGCAATTACCTCGGTAATTACGGTACCACTTCTTAGCGAGGAAACGCAAAGTGGTGCGCACATACGGGCTATTTACACTATTGGGTGTTAGTACTATAATAGTTCGCGTGGGTTGTGTTTTACAAGCATAGGTACGACAGCCAGGTCAAGAATTGCCGGGTGTTCATTAGCAAATTAAACTCCTAATAAGCTAAACGATAATGAATGGCAAATCATGAATTGTAGTTGAGAACGGCCAAGTTATAAGGACCGAAGAAACCTAGTAATCTTAATCGAATTAAACGCCCTCACAATCAGAGAAATTGCATCAACTTCTCACATGTCAAGGCCCTCCTGCCATATCTCATTAGGTGTCAAATTGTAGCATAATCGAGGCATCCAATGAATAATAAATTACCTGTTACCAATGTGTTCTGAAAGTAGTTTTATGTTTTGAATTTATTATCATCTATTGTCTAGTTACTTATTTCAAGTGGGAGTCTAATTTATAGTTTTTTAAATACACAGTATTGCTTTGGATCATACAGACTTCACAGCCCAAAATACTCTTAAAATAGGGGAGATAGGGTGTTTTTTTAAATAAAAATAGGGGAATAAATTCTTTTCAATGTAATGAATGTAGATACCATATTGAATTCAATATGCCCGTTGGGTATACGACACCACCACCAATTTGGAACTACTGGGAAGAAATTTGAATTTCAATTCGATATTAACGGAAAATCGTACAGTAAACAATTAATTTTAAACCGAAGATTAACATTTTTGATTATAATGAATTGACATTCACTGTTTTTTTTTTCATAAACATTGCCCAAATAACATCGAGTTATTCAATAGTTCGCGTGTCAGATGGCACTGTTGTCAAAGTCACGGAGGTATCCTACAGGCGTATATAAAACGATTTATTTCCACAGATTTAAAGTTGAAATATTTTGCATTTTTGACAAAAAAAAATTGAATATTCAAGCTAAAAGGTTTTAAACCCGAAAAAAATGAATTTTCAACAACAAAATTAATTTCCAATGAAAAATGATGATTTCCAACCAAGTAGTTCAATTTTTAACGAAAAAATTCGTTTTCATCGAACAGTTGCATATATAACCAAATAGTTGAACTTTCAAATAAAAGAGATGCGCTTTCAACAAAATAGTTGCACTTTTAATCAAGCAGTTGCATTTTCACCCTGCAAAGATAAATTTTCTTCGATAAAAAAAATTGAATTTTCAACCAAATACATAATTCAACTTTCAACCGAAAAAGGCGAATTTCCTACAAGACAGTTTAATTTACAAGAGAAAAAAAACAATTTTCAGCAATTTTTAACCAAGTAGTTGAATTTTTAGCCAAACATGATGAATTTTTAACAAAATAATGAAAATATCCACCAAATAGTAGTATTTACGACCAAGAGAGTCGAATTCTCAACCAAAAATATCATAACATTCTTTTCAATTATAAAGTATTAACATCCAACGAGAAATAGTTAAATTTTTTTTTTGATTCTATTAATTCAGTTCACATTTCATTATTTAAAAAGAGGGAAAAGATGTGAATAGAGGAAAGTGTATATGTGAAGTCTGATAATATTATAGATAAAATGATTTTTATATACTAAATTCCATTATCTAATTTGAAAGGTTCTTACGAATTTTTACTTCTAAGAGTAAACGATTGCTGAGAAAAAATAATTAAATACCTTTTTGTGGATACCCAATTAATTCGAAATCAACTCACCTGAAACAGAAAAAAAGAATCATTAACAAAGTGTTTATAATTATAAATTATTGATTACAAATTAGTTATTATTCAATAATTGAATTGAATCTTCCAATTAATTTTTTTTTAATAATAAGTGTGATATTGTTTAAATATAAAATTTAAAAAAAAATTCTTTTGCTTCAGAATACCTTGGACGACGAAGAATGCGAAGAGAGTGAAACCAGTAGTAAAATCGAAGAGCAAATGGTAATTGGACACTAATTACGATGGGTGGATAACCCGAGTACTAATTGGATTAATTAAACGTGTGCAGCTTTCCATATACAACGGGCTACGTACGTTTGTGTTGAATGGCACTGGGTGTGAAATAAAGTAGAACCGAAAACCATTAATCGAGATTCACAATAAAAATTCAATATCAAAAAATATTGCACGCACATTGAAAACATATTCGTGTCTTCAAGTGCCAAATTATTGGTACATGAAAGAGAATTTACTAGCCTTTTATTCCAATTTTTTAATATATAAATTCCAGGGGTCACACAGCTTCTGTAGTTTAATTTAAGATAAAAAAGGGGCTCAAAGAGAATTTGGGTTATTATTAAAAACATTTTATATCATATGGGTATCTCGTAAATATTGAAGGAAAATGCTCTCGAACAGTAAGTCTCTTCTTTGGAAATTTTTTAGTCATTTTTGTTATTAACCTTTTTCTTTCACTAGCTTTGAAAATTTTGTTAAACATTTCAGCACTTTCTACTGATAAACATACAGCAGAAAGAATTGAAACATTGAAAAAATATAACTTTTTAATCAAAAGATGAATTTTTAACTAAAATAATTAAATATTCAACTGAAAGGGTTACATTTTCAGTTGAAAAAAAATTAATTAAAAAAAAATTCCACATATTAGTTAAAGTTTCAACTGAAATAGTTACATTATCAGTAAAAAATTAATTTTGAGCAAAAGGAAAAAAACTACTTTTCAACAAAATAGCACATTTTTTATCCCAAGAGATGAGTTTTCAATTTAAATGATGAATCTTCAACAAAAAAATTAATTTTCAATACAAGCGTTTAACTTTCAGACAAGGAATTGAATTTTCATTAAAAAAAATATGAATCCTGAACGAAAAATAGATCAAAATAGTAGTTGATACTTAGCCCAAGAATATATATTTTTTTTTTTGTTGAACAGTTGAATTTAACCAAATAAGACGACTTTTCAACTTAAGTTAAATTTTCAACTAAGAACTATTTTCCAAGTTAAAAATTTAATTTTGAACCCAACTAATGAAATTTTAAATGAAATAATGAATTTCAACTGGAATAAATGAATTTTAAACTCAAAAGATGAATTTTCAACTAAAATGACGAGTTTTCAACAAAATACATGAATTTTCCAACAAAAAAAAGATAAATCGTAAAAAAAAATTGAATAGTTAAACTATCAGTTGGAAAAATTAATCGTCAACCAAAGAGATGAATTTTCAATTAAATTATGAATCTTTAAATACAATAATTGAATTTTCAACCAACGAGATTAATTTTTCACTAAAATGATGAAATATTCAACTAGACTGATTGCTTTTTCAGTAAAAAAAATCCTTAGACGTTTGAATGTGTTCTTAATGTACTTTTATCAGTTGAAAGCTATATTGAAAAAAAAAACAGAAATTAATATTATCACCAAAAGTAACAAAACTATTAAACATTAATGAAAATGCGCATTTTGCACTTCAATTCAAACTGAATTGTTAAAAGAGTCCAATAAGAAAACCCAACCATTTTTGGATGAAAATTCTACTACATAGTATTTTTTTGGTTGACAATCTTCTTTGGTTAGAATTTTATTATATGATTGATTTCAACAATTATGTTAGAAAAGCATACTTTCTAGTTTAAAACTCAATTATTTTCGTAAAGTAGAAAATTGGTCTTTTTGGCTTGAAATTTTAACAATTTAGTAGAAAATTGAACTATTTGGTAAAAAAATCGTATTTTTCCAAGAAATTTAGGAATTTTCTCTCTTTTCTGCTTCAAAATATATTACAAATAGTGACCATTTAAAGCATAAATTTATTTTCATATTCATAAATTATTGAAACAGTTCATTATTAGTTATATTCAGTATCTTGTCAAATGGACCGGTTGGGAGCAATTACGGTGTTTTTCA
The DNA here is from genome assembly GCA_932178445.1 of Andricus quercusramuli. Classification (NCBI taxonomy): domain Eukaryota; kingdom Metazoa; phylum Arthropoda; class Insecta; order Hymenoptera; family Cynipidae; genus Andricus; species Andricus quercusramuli. The sequence continues at coordinate 242,012 of CAKNXH010000131.1, forward strand.
TTTTCGAAAATCACTTGTTTTTAATGTTATCTTCATGAAGTTATTTGCAAAGCAAATGAAAAATAAGTATGCCTTTGAAATGAGTAGTTATCACCATGATTTAATACAGATAATAACTAATAATTATTTCTTCAAACAAATTAATTAGTATAATGATACAGTTTTTTAAATATTTTAATAATATTAACTCCGAATAGCGGAAATATTTTATAATGGGTGAAAATAATTACAAAACTAAATTAGCATGTAAAATATACGACCTAATTAAACTAATGTATATACAAATGTAATTATTCCGATTAGTACCTTCATATATCACGTCTCTTTCCTCCATTCCATAAACGCATTCATGCAACTTATTTTTTAATTTCGACAATTACACTTATCAATTACCTTATCGTTTAATACCTCTCTTAGTGCTTTTTATACGAATTATTGCGGCGTAAATTTGTTATTGAAAACTAAAGTACGAATTTCATCGATAATTGAGTCATATACATTGAAGTTGCTAATTTTATATTGACAGCCATGAAGTATAAAGAGTTGTCTCAAGCCATAAAAATCGTAATGTAGCATGTATATGTCGTTGATGACGTCAACTGCAGTAATTCGGCATTGTGTAATGCAAAACAGTAATAAAATTGTCCTTGAACCAACGCGACTCAATCGCACTTTCTTCAGCGGTGATTCAGACTCAGTCTAGAGGCCATAAGGTTTAACGTTATATGAAGATGATGTCCTGCAAACATCCTGGGGGATTAGCTGCACCAATCGTTGCTTCCTTAATAAAATATCTACATGATCGACCATATACGATTTTTTTTATTCTATATCGTTTCTTTCACTTCCGTGTTTCAGGAGTTGCACTTTTCTCTGAAAAAAGATGTGCTTCTCAGAAATACTTTTATTTTTCTTTAGAAACACGGGTCCTGTTTTCTGCAGAACTTTTCTGAACAACCTGTTTTCCTGTGATAGTAGTATTGGGGATTGTGAGTTCTTACATAGAAAACAAAGTTTTTTTATAAGAAAGAGGTTCTTTTTTTATTTTTTAATAAATGCTTAAGGTCGCATCAACTACAAGGTCATTAGTGACTACATTCACAGACAAGTATTACATAGAGGTATACCCTGGAAGTTCGGTCAAATTAATGAGGTTAATATTTCAGTAGGTTATATAGTATTGACAAATTCGGAAGCATTACTTTGAGACTGTCCGATAGGCAATATAGTGTTCTTTGATTTAAATAATTTGGACAGTCTAGCAGCATATGTTTTTTGGAGAGGATCACTTCACAATTATCATTCATTTTAGGATCACGTTTGGAAATTAACTTATAATGCGTTAGGCGGATGTGCCCAATTCTCAATCTAGTTAAAGCTATTTGATCTTTTCGACTGGCTAGGAGAATGTTGTTTTCTTCGAAGAAATCACTTTTAATTTCGTGGAGTTCGGTAGATGGGGATGATTTACAACTGTTACAAATCATATTGTAAGTGAAGTTGATGAGATTGCATATATTGTAAAACTCAACTGGCGCAAGCTCATCGGGAACAGAACGAGTGCAGTCTAACTTATTAGCTAGTGTATCAGCTTCTTCATTGCCTTTCATTCCGATGTATGAGGGAATCCAAAATTGGATTATTTTCTATAACAGGAAATTAAGTTTTGCCTAGGAGCATTTAGAATTACATGCGTCTCGCCTTTTAATATTGGATAAGAGTCTGGCAGTTTGAATTTTTACTTGCTTTCAGGAGTTACTATTCCACATCCCGTTCCTGTTTTTGACTTAGATCAATCAGTGTAAATTTGGATATTGTTGGAGGAATTATTGATGAGATTTTCAAAGATTTCTTTGCATTCCACTGATTCGATTTTATTTTTAGGTAGTTCGTGGAGTATCAACATAGTTTCCGGTAGGGAGATTTCGCATGGTGGATATATGTGAAGTCTTCTTTGTGCAATAGTTGGTAGTTTTAGATTTGCCTCCTTTAGAAGTTGTTCAGCTCTAATGTTTAATAATAGTTGTAGATGTTTGTCACGTTCCTCGTATTTATTTTGGTGAATTCCTTTAACGGTACTATTGTAGGTAGGATTATCTGGTATAGAAGCCAGTTTGGCAGTGTGGGATAGCGTTATTTTTTCTTCTTCTGATAAACAAGGGAGGCAGAGTGGTCCTTTGTACTAATGAGGAATGAAATAAGAAACATAATTTTTTTTAACTTTTGCCATTAGTATTTTAGAAATATTATATTCGAAATCTACGTTGTTTATCGTTTCCAAAGATATGTTACTTGCCTTAATAAGTTGAAAATTAGAATAAGTGCGATGAGATTACTATATATGATAATAATTTTCAAAGTTCCAAAATTTTAAGCCTTTCAACTTGAAATGGTTTTTTAAGTTCAGTTTGCAATACTTAACATCATGGGACATTTTAAATAAAAAATAAATCAATTTTTAATGCCTAGTTCTGAACTCTTCTCATTTTTAAGGCTTGAATTTAAAAAATTATGGTCTTAGATTTTCATTTGTTTTCAATTTATTATGGATGTATTTACTTCGAAACTGTTTAGTTACAAATCCTTGAAATTGAAAATTGTCTAACTATCAAGTTTTTCAATTTAATATCATTTTATTTTTCTTATTTTATTCCTCATTATGCAAAGGACTCCCTTGCTGACAAGGGTCGGTGACAGCGTCTGGCGATCCCTCATCTACATGAGGGGAAGTTGGGTAGAGGGAGTAAAGCAAGAAGGTAGACGGCGATCGAATGGACATTGCCCATTATTCCAACAGTAACTTCTTACTAATTCAAATTTATAAAGAGTATAACCTAAATTACAAATAAATTATCGAATCTTGAAGCCTCCTTATCCTTTAAGGCAGATTAATTGGCCAATTAATCGCCAATGGCGATACCACGCTGAAAACACCAGTTCTCGTAAGATCACTGAAGTTAAGCAGTGTTGGGCGCGGTTAGTACTTGGGTGGGTGACCGTTTGGGAATACTGCGTGCTGCTGGCCCGTCGTGGGTGTGGTGAGCCCACACTACACTAGTAGTAAATAATTCACCTAGAAACACTACCCGAATCGGGTAGGGCCACGCCTACCCCGAAAGGGAAATGGCTCAATGGTATAAAAAAATTGGCAGCCTAATCGTAGATGTGTATTTTATAGTTAATGAAGCAACTTTCCAACGGTAAGTTTGGGACTTGTTAGATGGTCCATAACTCATTAGAGTTGATTTTCTTCATAAATCGTGAATCACCAATTCACCACGTGATATTGGTGATAGCAACAGCATCATCATCAGCACATAAAGTATGTTTTCTGCCTACCGTAATCGACACAAATAATAAGAGATAGTCATCGCCTGACTCTTCAATTATAAAAAAAAAAAACTGTTTAGATTTTCCATTTGAATATACATCTTCTTCATAAGCCTGTCTCTTGATCCGTAACATGATTTATTTTTAGTGAGGAAACGTTTATTCACAGTTGAGTAATAAAAATACTTTAAAAGTTTTTTTTGATTTACATTCAATTCCATTGGCATAGAAAAATACTATAGTAGACGGAAATAATAGTTAAGAAGATAATTATAATCATTTTTTAAGAATCATAAACCGATATTCAAGACATTAGAAAACAAGAAGTTTTGAAACATATTATCTTTGATGTAAGCTCTAAAATTAAATTCAAATTGAAATGCTTCACATTCCTAATCTTTCAAATAAAAATATTGCATATTCAACAATGTTAATAAAACAATTTTAATAAAATTATTGAATTTTGAACAAAAAAGATCATTTTTTAATACACAGAAGATTAATTTTCTACGAAAAAAAAGACCAAGCAGTTAAATTATCAACCAAGAAAAATTGTCAGTCACGAAAGAAAAAAAATCCAACAAACTGTTGAATTTTCAAGTAAAAAATACGACAATTTTACAAAACAGTTGGATTCTCAAACCTAAAATATTAATTTTCAACTAAAATGATCAATCTTCAATCAAATATGTATATGCATTTTTAACAAAGTAGTTAATTGTTTACCAAGAAGTTGTATTTCAAACTAAAAAAGATGAATTCGCAACGAAAAACATAATAGTTTTGACATTTCTATCAAAAAACCATTTTAATTTTAAACCAAAAAAAGTTGGATTCATCGTAAAAAGACGAATTTTCCCCAAAATATTTGATTTTTCAAACAAAAAAGATTTTTCAGTCAAGAAACAAAGATAGTTCAAACAAATTGTTCAATTTTCTACGAAAATAGTTGAATTTTCAATCAAAAAAATTAATTTTTAACGAAAAATGTAGTAAGTGATATTTAAACCGAAAAAGATTTTCATTTTAAATAAAAAATAATTTAATTCAATCAAATAAAAGTACAGAGTTTGCTAGCATGAGAAACAGTAAAGGCGAAATGCTATATGATATAGACGGGATAGTAGACGCTTTAAAAGATTCTTTTAAAGAACTATTAGGAGGTGAAGATATAGGGCAACAAAACTGCGACATAGAACATAATGCACTAGAAAACCCAATTGAAAAAGTCTGTGTCACTGAGGTCAGAGATATAATTAAGAACTTGAAAAACGGTAAGGCTGCGGGTATAGACAATATTAGCGCTGAAATGCTTAAATACGGTGGTGAGTACATACCTCACAGGTTGTGCGAATTAATAAATTTATGTATCGAAACGGGAGAAGTCCCAGACGATTGGAGAAAAGCGATTATCGTACCAATATACAAAAGAAAAGGAGATAAAAGCAACTGCAGTAATTACAGAGGTATCAGCCTACTAAGTACCGTAAGTAAAATATACTCAAAAATACTTATCCGTAGGGTAATGGAAATTACAGAAGAGAAGATATGGGAAGTCCAATGTGGATTTATGCCAGGAAGGTCATGTACAGATCAAATATTTAGCCTAAGACAGATCACAGAAAAAAGCTTGAGAGTAGGAAAGAAAGTTTTCTGTGCATTTATTGATCTAGAAAAAGCATTCGACAAGGTAAATAGAACTAAACTTTGGGAAATCCTTAAAGAGTATGGAGTAAATGGAGGGCTCCTACAAGCAATAAAAACAATTTATACAGGCAGTAAAGCGAGTGTAAGGGTAAATGGGAAACTGAGCGACTGGTTCGATATTATGCAAGGGGTGAAGCAAGGATGCGTTATGTCCTCGTGGCTATTTATCATATTCATGGATAAATGTCTAAGAACTGCCCTCTTCGACGAAGAAGGTGTAAATCTCGAAACCGTCAAGGTACGTGGGTTAGCTTTCGCAGATGACAAGATTCTTATGGCAGAATCAATCGAGGACTTGCAAAGAATGTTGAATAAACTAAATACAAGCATGGAGAACATGGGCCTCAAAATTAACGTGAATAAAACGAAAATCATGGTGTTTGAGGGAAAAAGCGAGAAAACATTGTGCAACATTGTCCTAAATGGTGAGGGATTAGAACAAGTTTACAAGTACGTATATCTGGGTAGCCTATTCACTAGCGACGGAAAAATAGATGGGGAGTTAGATAGGCGCATAAATAAGGGTAAGCAGGTTATCGGTAGAGCAGGGTCCATCCTCAGAAATAAAAACATATCAAAAAAAGCTAAAATGGCCATACATAACTCTATCTTCGTACCAACTGTACTATACGGTAGCGAGACATGGACCTGTCAAGAAAAGGACAGGAGCAAAATCAACGCGATCGGCATGAAACCTCTCCGCATAATATGCGGGAAAACACTGATGGACAAAGTCAGAAATGAGACAATCCTCAAAGAATGTGGTACACAAGAGACACTAGTTGACATATGGGAAAGAAATCAGCTAAGGTGGTTCGGACATCTTGAAAGAATGAAAGATGAACGACTGACGAAGCAAGTGTATAAAGGTAAAGTAAATGGTAGAATGCCCAGAGGTAGACCGCCGAAAGAATGGTCAGAATCTGTGAATGAGACATTAATCCGAAGAGACGTAAGAAGCCATAGGAACAGAAGAGCTTGCGTGAAGAAATGCATGGACGTGAAGGAAGCTAGAGTAGTATGCCAGGACAGAAATGTGTGGCGACAAATAGTTTGTAAACAGAGTGACAATAGTGTGAATGGCGCCTGAAACAGAGACTTTGGATACTAATGGGCCCAAGTGGGGAACCATACATAACAATTTTGTGAGGTTCCTCACTTGGGGTGATCGCTAGAGAGATTGATCAGCAACCTGGGTCGGAGCAGTGTTGCGGAATGAACGTGTCATCTAAATAAATGACACGAGAATTCCAGATCGATCTAAAACACCTATCCCTAACACCTATAAAACTCCTATATACCTTATGCCCATATACCAACCTACTCTATACCTATTCACCTGTTTACTATTCCCCAACCGAGCAAGTCACGCCTACCCCGAAAGGGAAATGGCTTAATGGTATAATAATAAAAAAATAAAAAAAGAAACAAATCTTTATATTTTTAACCATATAGTTGAATCCTCAGCAAAAGAGATGACTTTTCAAACCAAAAAGACGAATTTTCTACAAAATAGTTTAATTTAAAACTAAAAAAGATTTTTCAGTCTAGAAAGAAAAATATTTTCGAGCAGATTGTTGAATTTTCAAGACAAAAATGCGAATTTTCTATAAAACGTTGAATTTTCAACAAAAAATGGTATTTTTAACCAAATAGTTGAATTTTCTAGGAAAATAGTTGCATTTTTAACAAAAAATAATTACTTCAAGAAAATTGTTGAATTTTCAAGAAAATAATTATATTTTCGACCAAATAATAAAATTATTAACCAAAAAATATGAATTTTCACCCAAAAAATATAATATTAAACTTTTCAGCGAAAAATAGTTGAATTTTCTTATTGGGTTCTATTAATTCAGTCGCATTTAAGGTTCAACTCGATAAATGAATAGGAATTTGCATTCATTTTTAATACTTTTAAAATTTGTAATAAAATGCGTAAAACGGCATGTCAGAGAAAAGTATGTTACTTGTGGTTATAGAAACAACATTTTGGAAATTGAAAAAAATATGCAAAACTGTAGCGTGTATTAAAATTCTCTAAAAAAGTATAATTAATTTGTATTTGATTATCGTATGGCTCAGTTCTACATGTTAGCTAACTGCGCATTTGAAAAAAATGTCTTCAACTGTTTTATACTTTTCTTAATAATAATTTTTTTTATTTATATTTTTTCATACTACATATAATAAAAGTGAACCATTTTGTTCGGACTTCGAAGCGTCGGCTATAATCACCTGCTAAAAAGCAACCGCAAACAACAGTGTTGCCACGTTCCATTTTTTTGTTGACAGCTGATTTATTCGACTTCAAAATATTAAATATTAAACTGTGGTAAGTTCCCAGTTTCTTATTTTTGCCGGAACTAAGAAGGTTGATTTGTCAATTTAATCAGATTTTGGCAAAATGACGTAGAATTAATATTAGTATAACATACTCAATGGGCATTAAAGAATCTTGGATTTTAATCATCGCATGTTCCTCCTTAAATAAAAAGATCGACTTGAATGTAGTCAAATTGCTACTTATTTCAGAGAAAACACAGTTGGAATACTTTTTCATTTCGCGGTCTCCGAGAGTGCAATCTCATAAATTGCTTGTTTTGAGGAATATGGGTATAACTGACTAGAATGCTACGTATAGATATGGCCAGTGTCTTATAGTATAACTTTTAAACCGGGAAGAGAAAGCAAAAGTGGAAAATATATACCTGTGGTCATGCAGGTAAAAGATGACGCCGCTAGATAGTCGTTACAGAGCGATCAGGGAATAATTTGTCTATGCTCTGCAGAGAATATTATAGAGTGAACGGTAAATGTCCTTATCGCTGAAGCACCTAATGCTATATCATAATAAAGCAATTTGAGGGAGTGCTTAGAAAAATAAAGTTAAGTCGTTCAAGATTTTATAACAAGGAAAGGAATTCTCTGGACCATTTTATCCCCTTGCTTCATCTTTGAAACCCTAAAATAAAAGGGTATTTTTCTTCTAATATCGAAATGAAATCTTCTATCTCATGAACCATTTTATGTACCGATATCAAAACATCAAAAAGCTCACAAATCAAAATTAGATTTCTAACTCATTAGAGACAAATATATAATAAGAGAAAAAAGAGGGAGAAAGGGAAAAAAATCAACCAAAATCTTGTTTGTAATACTAGGGACCAACATGTTTTGAAGCCTTAGACTACCTTATTATTATACGTAGGACAAACACGTAGAGAACTGAGACTAAGGAGAGATGAACATCAAAATAATTTTCATAGAAGTCCTAGATATCCCTCAGTCCTTTCAAAACATAAAAACTACATGGTCATGATTTTATTTGAGATAATGTTAAAATCCTTTATCACGAGAGAAATAAAAAACGAGATTTATGGAGATGTAATTTATAAAGGGAGAGGGTAACAAAGCTATACACTTTTAAAACGGATCTCTCGAGATATAACAAAGATTGGGATGGGGTCATCAGTTGGATGAATTGGATTCTTTGTTCTCGATAATATAGTCATAATATATGAAAATCAACTTTCACAAAAGAATGGAAAATTAGACCAAGAAACTTTTGATATTCATCTCTACTATATATTGAAAGATTGAGAAGTTGGTTATGGTTGACTCCTTCTTTTTCTCCCACTTTTTTCTTTTGTTATATATTTCTGTCTAATGAGCCGGAAAGGAGGAAATTGGAATTCTAATTTTGATTTGTGAGCTTTTTGGTGTTCTGATTTCGGTACATAAAATGGTTCATAAGAAAGTAGATTTCATTTCGAAAATTTAATAATTTGAATAGATTGGTTCAGAATCAACCACAAAAAGGTTATTCTCGTAATTTTTGCATCAGGCTCTAAACTTTTTGTAGAAAACATACATTTTTTATTTCTGCAGGCCTGATAATAAGAAAGGTTTATAAGAGCGAGGGTTCGCAGACAGTAGTCTTGAAAGGATCCTTGTCAATTTCCAAGTAAGCTCTTTTGTAGTTCCAGACCCCAGAGCAAGACCTGAAGAGAAAATGTTTCTGTAATTCCATCATAAACACCGGCCAGGCGCAAATGGATCTTCGCCCATCCTAAGAAAAACCTCGAGAAAAGTTATTTTACCTTGAGGAATTCACAGTATTGTTCTCGGAAGGTCGACTATAAAGATCTAGCAAACTCTCAGAAGTCTGATAATGAAATTAAAAGATTACATGTCTTTGATGTCAAAAAGATAGTAGAGCAACCAACTAAATATAGCAGTAGCATACCTTTTATACATTCTCATTTTCTGTATTTTATGTGCGGTTGCAAAATGTTTCTTCCTACTTTGATATCTTTATACCCTGGACAATAGGATATCTTTATTCCTTAGACTCTATAAAGTTCAGAGTACAGTTTTTTATCTTAATTTTAATAAATTTTTATGTGCAAAATATGACGCCATGAAATGCGCGACAACAAAGTCTTCTGTGTTTTTGTGGAATATGTTACAATTTTTATTAATAAACGTCACTTGAGGAAACCCAGTACAGAGTACGAGTACAGAGAAGTTCATTCTCTCTATGGATTGCACCAGCTGTACATTTGCGCCTATTGTAAAATAAGCTCTCTTTTGTTTCTATGTAGTGTCAGAAGAGCAAGTAATTTGTTATGGCCTAAAGCATTTAATAATCATTATTAACTCTCAGAGGTTAGTTAAATTTTCAAGGATATATCAAAGCTTCCTAGAAATGAAGAATAACCTTTAAGAAAAAAATTATTTCGACAATGATTTTTAATTATAAACAAACAAGTATTAATGAAAAAACTATCCTTACTTTATTACAAATTTCTAGAAAAAGACTACGGAGATTGGTTTCAATGCAATTGTTACATTTTTTGTTACCCTAGAGCAAAAACATCAAACATTTTGTTTTATAACTGCTCCGCGTTTATGAGTTATGAGAGAATCTCACAGCTCTCGTTAGCAGGCCACCTCTGAGATTCTATTATCTGAGAAAGTGAATGCTTTTTATTCGAATTTCCATCGGTGTCTGCAAGCAGAAGCATTCCCTGATTACTCGGCCGGCATAGCGCATTTGCTCCGCATTTCTCGGGTACTGGGTTTTCAGTTCTTAACTTCAGGAACGTAAATATATTCAAGAGCGCAGAACCGTGACTGCGAAAGGCTCATCAGCAAAAGACCTGGTTTGTCCTTTCGTGATTTGTGCGCACAAGAAAATAATTGTAATTGCGCAGCTCAGAAGTTTAGCAACGGCCTGTGTCAAACTTGAAAGAGGCGCCGCAAATACAGACTATGTATTATACTCCAACGCATTTGATGTCTGAGCATTATTGTCGATCTTTCATCAGAGGGAAATTAATTCTCGTTAAAAGTTGCATAATTCACTCACAAGTAGACCCACGTTCGAAAAGGTCAGACTATTTTTTATAATTAGTGGAGCAAATTCTTTTTTTAATGACAATGTTTTTAAACTCCCGGTGCCTCACGCCAATTGAGCTAAAAATATTAGGTACATTGCTAACCGAGTGGGGAATCGACTAGACCCCCACTTGGTTAACATATTATTTGCTTTACATACCGCGAAAAGGAATTCGATTTGAGGACATGGCGCGAGACAGCAAAAGTGATCGGTTCCACGATAGATTGATATAATCACGAAAATATGGGCTTAAAGGTACTACATGTTCGCGTCCAGCTCATTGACCCACTCGTTGGGGCGTCTATTGTTCCGCCCAAGTCGAGTCCTGGCATTGAGGTTAGAAGTCTTATAATTTCAAACTTTCCCGACACTAGTGTGGAAAAGTAAATTTTATCATACGGACTTATCATCGATCTTGAAATCGATCGCTTTTACTGTTTCGCGCCAGAGTCCCAAAATCGCATTTCCCGCGCGGGTATTAAAGAAACAGATTGTATTAAACTCCCGGTGCCTCGCGCTAATGTAGCTAAAAAATGGAGCTTATTAAACTCCCGCCCTCTCATGCTATTTGAGATAAAACCGGAGGTTTTTAAACTACAGGAGCTCACTCAATTTGAGCTGAAATCCGCAGTTTTCAACCTTCCAGTGCCTCACGCCAATAGACCTAAAAAACAGAGTTTATTTAACTCCCGGTGCTTCACGCCAATTGAGCTAAAAACGGAGTTTATTAAACTCCAGGTGCCTTACGCCAATTTATCTAAATAATGGAGGGTCTCAAACTCCCCGTGCCACCCGCCATTTAAGCTAACAATCGTAGTTTATTAAACTCCCGGTGCCTCACGCGACCATAGCTAAAAACAGAGATTTTACACTCCCGGTGCCCCACGCCATTTAAACTAAAAACAGGGGTCTATTGAACACTCGGTGTTCCGAAGTTTTTTAAACTCCCGGTACTCCGCGTCATTCGAGCTAAAAACTGGAGTTTATTAAACTCCCGGTGCCCCACCCTAATGAGATTAAAACCCGGAATTTATAAGGTACATGTAAAAAAACCTTTGTAATCAGTCTTCTCCCAAATCGCAATTCATACGAGTCTGAAATTTAACACAATCCTTCATCATGGCTTGAGGAAGGTTTACCTATGAAAATTGACATGTTTCTCTTTCATTTTATTTATATTGATGAGAAATAGCTAACTAGGAGCCAGCGCGTCAATTTGAAATTCTAGTAAAGTACCCTATTTCTTTTTTAAATTGTTAAGAAATAAAAAGTAATTTGAACAAATAAATAATCAGTGAAAAACATTTAAAATAACTGAAAATTTTGAAAAAACACCGGGTTTAATGCCTTATTGCTTTCTTTAAAATTATTCAAATGAACAAAAAATTATTTTTTTCCAATTACGCAAACGAAAAATATATATGGAAAAAAATTATTTGATTCAAAACCTGGGAATCTTGAAAAAAACTTTTCACTTTAAAACTAAAAAACATTTCAAACAACTAAAAATTTAAAAAATTGAATAAACTACCGGTTGTATGCATTCTTCAACAAAAATTATGCAATTGAAAGAATATAGGTAAATGTACCGGTGTTCGGACAACGATTCTAAAGTCGGAAACCACTTTTGGAAGGTCATATATAAAAAGTATTCAAGTTTTCAAATTGTCAAAAATAGATTAGAAAGTAAATGCCAATTTCTTTCATGGGACAGCACTTTTATAACATTATAACGATTTGGTTAGGAGAAAGTAAATATTCGCCCGACTACTGATACCTGTCCGGAGACTGGGGCACTTATCTATATTTAAATTTAAAAAAACAATCGTTTGCTTTAGAAACTGGAAAGGTTAAAAAAATAATTAATTAAAAAATGAAACCCGTGTTAAAAACTACTGGTTTTCGTATTCCTCACAATTATATACGTAAAAAATATTTTCATTCATTGAAAACTCAAAAAAAAAAAAATAATAATAATAACTGCATAAAGTCTCTTAAGTAAAACACTGGAAAGATAAAAAATAGCGAAATAATTTTTAAACAAATCTTAAACCCTTTCGAATAATAATGCGGAAAATATCAAAAATTTGACAACGCCATTTTAAAAGCGAAATTCTTGAGAAAAAGAACTGTAAAAATATTTAATTATGTAAAATAAGTAAATTAATAAAGTAGGAAGCGAAGTTTTTCCAAATAAAAATTTTTTAACTACATCGGGGATGTTTATTAATTTATTTATTTTTGCATAAATAAATATCTTCAACGTTTTTTGCAATAAATTTGCAATTGAAATACCATCGCCAAAATTTGGGAATTATCCACATTATTATTTGCAAGTTTTTCAATTTTTTCACAAATTATGTTGTAATTTTTTTTTTCTTTTCATTTAATTTTGACCTCGCGTCAGTGAATTAAAATTACGTGGTATAAAATGAAAAGTACGGTTTTCAAAGTGCCCCTAGAGCGGAAAATTATTTGAAGAATAAAATTCAATTCGTTGCACACACACAAATATTTTGTTACAGTTTCAATAATTTCACATGGCGCGTTATGCATTTTTCGTTTTCCAGTCGAATATAACTAAATTGCAGACATTGCATTTAAATTTCTGTAAATTTGTGTTTTAATTTTTTTTTAAATTTCTTCTAAGGTCTAAAGGAAATATATCATTAATTTTACTTTTCGCTACTTTTTTGAATTACTTTTTACATATAATGAATTTAAAAACAACCAGGAAAAGCCACAGAATTTTGTAAAAGTGACTGGAATTTTTTTAGTCGCACCTATTTCAAAGTCTTAACAATTATTTGAGTACTTTACGGTAAATTCTTAATTTCCGAATTCATGCGAATTGATTTTTTCGGATTTTTCACTAATAAAAATAATATAATAGAGGGAATGATTAGAATTGAAGTCTGGTTAACAAGCCTTCGTGAAATCTTTAAAATCTTTGTGAAATATCTATCAAATCTTTGTGAAACCTTTGAAACCTTTTGAAAATTTTTTTAAATCTTTGAAATCCTTTAAAAACTTTTAAATTTTTCAAAATCTTTGCGAAATCTATTGAAATCCTTTAGAAGCTTTCTAATCTATTAGGATCTTCTGAAATCATTCTGAAATCTTTATGAAATCTTCGAAATCCTTTGAAAACTTAAAAACATTTTGAAGTCTTTGTGAAATCTATTAAAATCTTTCGAGTCCTTGTGAGATCTTTGAAATCTTGAAAATCTTTTGGAAATCTTTGAAATATTTTGAACTCTTCTCCAAATTTCTTAAATGTTTCGAAATCTTTGTCAAAGCTTTGAAATCTCTTGTACCTAGTGAAATCTTTTCAAACCCTTCTCAAACCTTTACAATCTTTGCAAAATTTTCGTAACCTTGTGAAATATTTCGAAATCTTTGTGAAATCTTTCAAATCTTGAAATCTGGTGTATACTCAAAAGCCAAGTGGACACTGGTGGTCAACCCCTCGATATGATTATAATAATTCCAGACTTTTAATAAATGTTATAATGATATTAATGAGAATGGTTTTGTAATCAAAAATATTGTTGAAAATCCATTTACATTAATCAATAATAATTCAATAAGAAGTTGTTGGTAAATTAGTCTGCGATCAGTAGAATGTTTTGATACCCTAATTAATTAACTGGACTGTTTTATAAAAGTAGACTTGGAATTTTTTGAAAGTACACCTAGCAAACCTGAAAAAAACATGAAATTCTGAAACCAGACTTCTGTAGCAACCCTGAACTAATTAAACTAGTCAAACCGGAAAAGGCCTAAAACTAAAGTAATATAGTTATTGTGGAACATAAATTATTATTGTCGAATTTAAATAAAAATACTATTCTTTTCCCTTAAATCTCTGTTGAAAGAAATTTATCCGTATATTTGTACAACAGAATAACCCTCTCGATGGCCAAGAGCTCAAGTATGGTAGTCTGCACTAGAAAGAAGAGACAATAAATCCTGGACATTCGGTCATCCTCATTCTCCTCTTCGTTTCCTCTCGAGTTGTTCCTCAGGGACGTCACTAACTTTATATCCCAAATAAATTATTTTTTGAGGGGGGAAAAAATAAAAAGGTAAGTTTGAATGTAAAAATGCTATTGGATGCTAAGAGATAGAAAATAGAACAAGGAGCAAAGATGTTAAAAATTTAAAGTTTTGTTTTAAAAGTAGGTCTTTAGGAAGATGGATGTTGAATCGCTTCATTAAAACTTACTGGAATCTAAGATCCTATCTACACGAATTTTAGCGTGCAGACCTGCAATCGATCTTGAAGGCTTTAATGATCTGTTATTCAATTAAAGAAGAAAAGATCTATTGCTGAATTCGACTTTCAAGTGAACTACTTTTCTTCATCAGCCCTAGTTTTTTTTTTAGAGAAAGTACTTTCTAATTAAGAGTAGATTGTAAATTGATTTTCCTCGTTTAGGAATTTTTGAAACCTCTGGAGTTGAAACTAGTTTCATGTGAGTAAGACCGTCCCTGCTGAGCCTCGTCTCTGATCTTGATTTTTTGCAATAAATAACACGGTGGGTTGTACTTTTGGCAAGGGACGTTAAAGCGATTTTCTGCATCGTATTTTTATTGGCTCATGCTTATAACGCAAGTATATATACTATACATATATGTGAATTCTATACTTGCAGAAAAAAAGGTTTAGTTGTACTTTTGCGACAAGCATTCCCTTTTTCCATTTTTCATCCCTTACATTTGAGAACTGGAATAAAACTCCTGAAATACAGAATTTTTACCCAATTTTCTCCTTTTCCCCCTTTTTTGAAGGTTCAAAAAAGTAGGGGAATAAATTCTTTTAAATAAAATGAATGTAGGTAGTAATATTAAATTCAAATTAAAAACCCTAAAAGAAGAATTTAAAAGTAAAATAGTTGACCTTTAAACCCGAAAATATGAATTTTCAACAGGAAATTTAATGTTCAACCAAACAGCTGAACTGTCATTCAAGAAAAAAATTTCAGTCAAGAAAGAAAAAAATCCACCAAACTGTTGAATTTTAAAGCCAAAAATAAGAAATTTGTACAAAACAATTGCATTTTCAACCCGAAAATATGAATTTTTGACCGAAACGGTCAAATTTGATCAAACGATCATCTTCAATTTGATCAAGATTGATCTTCTACCAAAAAATTGAATTTATTAACAAATTAGTTAAGCTTTTAACCAAGTGGTTGCATTTTCAACCAAAAAAAAGTCAATTCGCAAAAAAAAAATATAAGGGTTCTGATATTTCCACCAAAAAAGATTTAAATTTTTAACCAAGACATTTTAAGTAATCGGAAAAAAACAAATTTTCAACAAAATAATTGATTTTTCAAACAAAAACGATTTTTCAGTCAAGAAACAAACCAAATTTTAAAAAAATTGATTTTTCCAAGCCAAAAAATTAATTTTCAACGAAAAATGTAGTAAATAATATTTCAAACAAAAAATATTTTTATTTTAAATAATAAACAGTTCTACCAAAGACAATGAATTTGCATCAAAACACATTAATATTCAATGAAATAGTTAAATTTTCACCTGAAAAAGATAAAAAAGTTAATTTTCAACTAGAAAAATAAATGAAGTTTCAATCAAATATTTAAAGTTCCAATTCAAGATATTAATTTTCTACTAAAATTATGTATCTTTAATAAAAAAATATATATATTTCGAAGATTCATAATTTTTTAGCAATTTCAAGTTTCAAAAATTAGGTTTCAAACAAGAAATTACCATTTTTGGTATTTTTAATAAAAAATCATTAGACTTCAAAAATTAAAGTTAAAATTTTTAATAATTTTAATTTGAAGTTAAAATATAAATTTTTATCAATTATAAAAAAGGTGCCTTGCCTTTCTTTTCAATTATTTTAGATGATAGACACTATAAAATACAAAAAATATGTACAAGTACCAATGTTACATTTTAATTTAAAAATTGCATGAGACTAAAAAATAACAATCAATTTCAGTTCAAAATTTTTTTACATAGTATAAACAATAAACATATGAAAGTTTGATGCAATTCCCACGACATATTCCTTCAGTCCATTTACGCGTGAAAGATAAGCTAACTTGAAACAACTGCCTATCTAATCCCAAACAGGTTAAGTGTGCCTAGAGTGCCTAAACCGCCCGCGCATGTGATGTTTCCCGCTTCCTTTGTTCGCGTGATTTTTTAACAGAAATAAGCATTGTTATTATAGTAATGCAATAAGTCTCAGAAATTCAAAGAAATGTATCTGATTTTCCTATTATATTTCTAATAGAATCAACATAAAACAATTGCTCGACTCTTCATGCGCTTGAAGATGAGAATGCATGATTTATGCAATGTCCCAGGTGAAAATTTATAACTTTTGTTTAAACAAAAATGTTGATATGTTATTTACTCTACCAGTCGTAGAACATCATGAAAGGGGTTTTCGGGTTTACTTCAAAAGCGAAAAGAGCTAAACTTTTGAGTTCAGAGAAAAAACATGCGTGATTGAATTTCCGATTTTGCATTTTCCGAAATTAAAAGAAGAAACTTTTTTAAAAGGTTTCCAGTAGCTAAACTCGTTCAGCGAGAAAAATTTATAAGCGGTTATATAATCCGACCCCTCGATTAAATAAAAAATTAAGCGCGCTCGAAAAAACGCCCCAGCTTTAAAAAGAATGCCCTCAAATTTTCATAAATTTATATTTAAAAATGAAATTGAACACAATTTAAAAAAAAACTTAGTAGAAATTAATAAATGTTGATTTAAGAGCTTCAAATTGTCCAATACCATCTTTTACTTACCACTACGATGAGCAACTTCTATTTTGAAACAGAAAATAATAATCAACTGTATGAGTCATACGTACCTAAAACACAAAATTAATTTATTCCTTAGTATTTAGTATGCAATAATAATTTTTTTAAATATTCAAGACAGAAATCTAAACATACATTCCATATTAAGTTTAAATTAAATATATTTAAAAGTACAATTTTATTTATTAACTTTTTAGGGTACCTACTCAAATTCTGAAGAAAATTCCCTGAAAATTCCATGTTATTTCCAGGTAACTCCAGATTTTTCCGGAAATAGTTACATTTTCAATAAACGAACCTAATTGTCAAGACAAAAACTAATTTTTAACAAAATAAATAAACTTTCAACTAAACAGATGAATTTTCAACTAAAAAAAACATTTTCAACCAAGCAAGGAATAGTTAAATATTCAATTAAGAACAATAATATTCAATCATAAAAAACGAAGACAATTTTTTTTTAATTAAACGATAATCCTAAATATATTCATATTGACACTATCAAATACCCGTGTAGAAATTTAAATCAGGGCACTACCAGGTCCTGGTAAGGTTGCCTTATTTTATTTAAGGCCCGGATACGGAAATCCTATCGGGCCCTGATGGTGTTTCGTCACGCTCGGAATGGAAAGGGCCGTACGTTGCCAACCTTAGACGGTCCATGTCAGGCAGCCTTTTTTGTGCCTTTAAAATAATTAAGGTCCTTTGCAGGGCCGTGATTATTTCGTATCGAATTCCTTACTTATTTTTGTTTAAATGAGAATGAAATAAATATGAAAATATGTACGATGAATTAAAAAAGTAAACGAACCGCCCAAGGCGGCAAGATTCAAATCTTGAAATTTTAAATCAAATGTGTTTCTGTCAAATCTTTTATCCACGATATCAGAATTTTAATAATTATTATTTATAGTGATTAATGTATGTATGTATACCATTAAGCCATTTCCCTTTCGGGGTAGGCGTGACACTACCCGATTCGGGTAGTGTTTCTAGGTGGATAGTTTCTTGTAGTAAAGAACTACAAGTGTGGGCTCACCACACCCACGACGCCAACAGTACACAGTAGTATTATTCCCGAATGGTCACCCATCCAAGTACTAGCCGCGCCCAACACTGCTTAACTTCAGTGATCTAACGAGAACTGTTTTTTTTTCAGCGTGGTATGACCGTTGGCGATGAAATGGCAATATCATTATTATTTCAAGCATTTTACGTAGCTAAGCACCGTAGATTATTATTTAATTATTGTAAAAAAATCTCATATTCTACATAAAAAAAATCTATATGAATTAATGTATTTCCTCTTTTTTTACGAAAGCGACTATTAATCATTATCATTAATATGAAAAGTTTGAATAAACTGCGTTAGTCAATAAAAAGGGCCATCTATCCGGACCTTATTCGTACCTAATCAGGGCCGTAAATACGGCCTTTTATCAGATCGCCTTAATTAAAAGTAAGGGCAGCCTATCCGGGCCTTATTTGAACCTGATCAGAGCCGTAAATACGGCCTTTTATCAGATCGCCTTAATTAAAAATAAGGGCAGCCTATCCGGGCCTTATTTGAACCTGATCAGGACCGTCAATACGGCCTTTTATCAGATCGCCTTAATTAAAAATAAGGGCAGCCTATCCGGGCCTTATTTGAACCTGATCAGGGCCGTAAATACGACCTTTTATCAGATCGTCTTAATTAAAAATAAGGGCAGCCTATCCGGGCCTTATTTGAACCTGATCAGGGCGTAAATACGGCCTTTTATCAGATCGCCTTAATTAAAAATAAGGGCAGCCTATCCGGGCCTTATTTGAACCTGATCAGAGCCGTAAATACGGCCTTTTATCAGATCGCCTTAATTAAAAATAAGGGCAGCCTATCCGGGCCTTATTTGAACCTGATCAGGACCGTAAATACGGCCTTTTATCAGATCGCCTCAATTAAAAATAAGGGCAGCCTATCCGGGCCTTATTTGAACCTGATCAGGGCGTAAATACGGCCTTTTATCAGATCGCCTTAATTAAAAATAAGGGTAGCCTATCCGGGCCTTATTTGAACCTGATCAGAGCCGTAAATACGGCCTTTTATCAGATCGCCTTAATTAAAAATAAGGGCAGCCTATCCGGGCCTTATTTGAACCTGATCAGGGCCGTTTTATACATTTTTAAATCAGGTAACCTTATCAGGACCTGGTACGGGCCTTTTTTTAAATAAGGCTAAAAAAGGCATTTTCCACACGGGTAATTAAAGAAGTTAATAAAACTAAAAACAAATTAATTTAATAAATAACTTGATTGAAAAACAGAAAAGGAAGAAATATATCTCAATTATAAAATTAATTAAGTGTGAAATTTAACAGATATTTTTTTTAAATTTCGTCGAGGAGTAATAGAAGATCGTAATTGCAGTACGTGGATAACGCTACGAGGAACGCAGCTCCCAAAAGAAAAATGTCAGGGAGCTATTTACCCACTGAACTTTAAGTACAGTAACCAGGTACTAATTATTCTTAGCTCAGCCTGTAGTTCGTTAAAGCGCGGAATGCGAAAGCTCTTATTTCCTCAAGATAAGAAACACGACCAATTTCAAATTTCACCGTAACCAACGACCCCAAAAGTAGCTCAACACACTGATAAATAAAATAATTAAAGAAATTGCTATCTACCTAAAAAAAATTTGTGTAACGAAATGTCTCGAAATTTAAAAAACATTTATGGTTTTTAAATACTCTGGCGCAGTTAAATTAAAACTTTCAAAATTATCTAATGAAATATTGAAAATATTAAACATGTTTTATATTAGCGCTTTTCGATGGAAATTAGTATTTTGTTCAATTTTTAAATAAAATAAAGTTTCGAAGAAGACTTAAAATTTCTAAAAATTTTAATTTGCGTCAATTTTTCACTGGAAATTAGCATTTCAAAAATTAGCGTTTTTCATTAGATTTT
>CAKNXH010000131.1:274549-354240 GCA_932178445.1 Andricus quercusramuli
CAACGATTTTTCTAGGAGGGCACGTGGAAAAAAATATTTCTTACGTAAGATATTGTCTAAAGCTATGTGCAACTATTTGCTTGAAAAGTAAATTTTTGGTTGAAAATTAAACTGTTGACAATTTTTTCTTGAACTAAAAATTTAACTATAATTAAATTTTTAGTTGAAGAAATAATAGCTGAATTTTTAGTTAAAGACAACCACGATGTTAACGTACAGCAGCGCTATTTTTCCTGCAGCGGCAGCTTTAAAATGTGGTACAACGTTGCTCCCTTATACCTGGGAGCACCGCTGTCCCAAACAAGATAACGTAAACGTTAGGCTGATTCTTATTTATAGTTGGTGGTTTTTTTTTCTTCGACTTCCCCCCCCCCCCCCCACAGTTTTGTTCAAATGCCCAAAAAAAATCTCCTCCAAATTTGAGCAAAATCGGTTAATATTTAGGCTTGCCGCGAAGGACAATAAAGTTTCCCATTGCTTTAACATGGGAAAAAGTCAGCTTCTTGGAAATCTTATATTTAAACGCGATAATATGTTACAAATAATTTCGTGTTTCAGTAAATTGTTCACAATTTGGCAGATAATAAGAATCAATCATAAATTTTGAGGTTAAGTAATTTTAAGCCACTCTTATGGGCCCCCAAAGAAAACCCCATAAGTGACAAATTTGGAATTGCACGTAATATTGCGGTTTATTTATGTTTTTTAAGAGTTAAAAAAAATAAATAGGCATTAATCGGTAATTTAAAAATACCCAGTCATTTGTTAACTAATATTCAATTGTATAAACAAATTTAATTTATTGAAACATTTAAGAGTATTATTAAAAAGCAAAGTAGAACCTACAAATATTCCAATATTTCGAAAAATAGCAAAAGTAAAATATGTAAACAAAAAAATTGTTTAAATAAATTAAATTTGTTTAAACATCTACGATTATTTATAATAAACAAATTAGTACCGAAAATATGAAAATTTGTCGAAAATTTAGTGAGATAAAATATTTCTCCTGCTTTTTTTAGGTAAAATATATACATGAACAAATACGTATTATCCAAATGAGTGTGAAATTATTTGAAAAAATTATTTTATTGTTAATATCACTGATTGCATAACACTTTTTTTGTTGAAAATTCAATTGTTTTGTAGACAATTCCTTCTTCTGTTTTGAACCATTTTTAAATTAAAATTGATCTATTTCATTTTTTGTTAAAAATTGATCTTTTTTAATTTAAAAATTAAATCCCTTGGTTGAAAGTTTATGCAATTTGTTGAAAATTCGTCTTCTTTGGTAATTAGTCTTATTCGTTGAAATTTCATATTTTTAGTATAAAATTAATCTTATTAGTTGAAAAGTCATATTTTTAGTTGAAAATTCAACTGTTTTATATGAAGCTCGTCTTTTTGGCTTGAAACTTAAACATTTTGTGTGACATTTTTTTATTGACTGAAAAATCTTTCTTGGTTAAAAATTAAACTCTTGTTGAAAATAAGTCTTTTTTATTCGAATATTCATCTCTTTTGATAGAAATTTGATCTTTGTTGGTCAAAAATGCAAATATCTGGTTGAAAATGAATCTGTTTTGATTGAGGATTCAACTATTTTGTTATTTGTTGGAAATTCAACCTATATATTTTACCAATACCCCCCCCCCCCAAATCGGCTTATTTTATTTTTGGAAGACCCCTAAATAAATTTACGAAGAAAAATGGTTGGCAGAAATTACGTAGGTTGGGGAGGGGGTCTAAACTTACCAACTCTTAAAAGATGGGGTAGTACGTGGTTAAAAATTTCAGAAAAAATCTTTACGTAATTTATGCACGGCCCCCAAGAAAGAAAGTGTTACTAACCATACAAATTCTTTATGACTATTCTACTACGAGTTTTGTTACCTATATCCTATATACTAAAAAAGAATTTAATAAGTTGCAATTAAAAGAAGTTTTGCAATTATGTCATTAACAAGCAGAAGATGAGCTTCTAATAAAGCACTTTAAGATCCTCTCTATAAAGGAAACTTTCCTAGCGGAAATTTAACCAGTACAAGAGGGTAGTTCCAACAAAGCTAATTTACCTATACAAGTGTAGTTATCTAATTGCTAATTAGTAAGTGGAAAGGGGTTGCAGTGGAAAGAGAAACTTGAGGGTTCACTGAAACTGTATAATAATGTTTGTCGATTAAACCGAGTCATTTCCTTCATCATTTAAAAAGTTAAAAGTATTTTATTTCAAAGTTTTACTACTATACTAATCATATTTAATAATTTAAAAATAAATGGCTAATTAGATAATAAACTTAATTATTCATTGAGAGAATTTCTATCAAATTGCAGAGATCACAGCGGTTAAGTAGTTCTATTTTAGGTCAAAAAGGCGATTTTTCCCGAAAAAAGAAGAATTAAAAGGGAATTTCATTTATTATTGAAAACTTTTTATATACAATAAGTATCTCGTAAATATTGAACGCAAGTGCCCGCTAACAGTAGAAACTTTTCTAGTCATTTTTGTGTTAAAAATTTTTGTATCTAGCTTTGAAAAATCTGTTGGCCACTTAGCATTTAGTACTGATAAAAATACACCACAGAAAAAATCAAGAAGATCGAAGATTGAAAAATAGATAAACAACAGAATTTAAAAATGCTTATGTTTGAATTTTTAAAATTTATTTTTATCAGTAGATAGACTTTTATTCCATAGTTTCATCAATTGTTTTTCAGTTTATTCTTTTTTCAGAAATTATTTAAAAACACACAGAAACAACTATTTGGAAAATCTAATTTCTCTCTTTTTATTTCCTTAAACATTTAAATTTATAACACATGTATTTTTATCAGAGTGGTTCCAAAAATTTGTTAATGTCAGATAAAAAAATCTATAGTGTAAAAAAAAACAGAAATTGAACAAATTATTATACACGAAAATAACAAAATTAGGATAAACATTTTTGTGCTACGTAGTTTACATGTAAAACTAAGCCAAATAATAATAAAATCTAAATTAATTTTACTTTTTATAATAATAATAATAATCATGATTATAATATTATAGGGTCCTAATATACGCTAATATTATATATTTCGTTAAGAAATCTTTTTTTGCGAACAATTTTATCATCTTACATCTACAATTTCATTATTATTTATTACTTAACAATTTTGCTAAAAAGACATCCTTTTTGGTAGAAAATTCAACTATTTTGTTGAAAATGATCTTTTTCATAAAAAATTACTAATTTCGGGTTAATTTCAACTGTTTTGTGAAAAATTCGCCGTTGTGGCTTGAAAAAATACAACTGATTGTTTGGAAATTAATCTGCTTTGGTTGAGAATTGAACTATTTTATTGAAATTAGGACAATTTAGTTAAAATTTTGGTCTCTCTTGACTGAAAAATCCCTTTTGATTGAAAAATCAACTATTTTGTTGAGAAGTCGTCTTTTTGGATTAATTGAACTCTTTTTTTATTGGAAATAAAAATATTTTTTGTTTAAAATATCAGAGATTACATTTTTCGTTGAGACTTCATCTTTTTGGTTGAAAAATCGTCTTTTTTGGCAGAAAATTAATCTTCTTGGTTAAAAATCCCTGTTTTTGGATTGAAAACTATTTGACTGAAAATTCAACTATTTGGCTAAAAGTTGACCTACTTTGTTGAACTTTTTAAGTATAAAGATTAATTATTTTAGTTGGAAATTCATCTCTTTTGGAGAGGCACCTATTTTTCGTAACTCGGTTATTTCCTGTTTTTTCCGGGTTCACGAAAAATGTGCACGGATGTTGAAAAATAAGATGAAGAAACATAAATTTGAGAATCGTTACTTACGAGCATAATAAGCGACGCACATGCATGTATTTTAAGCTGATATCTCGATATCAAGGTACTCACCTGAAACAGTAAAGAAAATAAAGGTTAGTCAAACATTTAAATTAAAATCAAAAATATAAGATTCCCTAAATTTTTGTTAATTAGGGATATGTATAAGTAACTTGAATAACTTGGTAACAATTTTATGCAGCCTATTCAATTTAATGTAGCGTCACTTTAAAATAGACAAGAGTTATCATGTGCTTGAAGTTCTGAACTTTCAAATGAACGAAATTTTTACTGATGGCTTTGAAAACTAGAAACAGCGCTGAAATATTGATTAATTTTATATTACAAATAACAGATTACAAAATAAACTTCGGATGCTTTGTTTAAATTGTGGTTGGAATAATATTTTTTGATAAAACAAAACTGGGAAAAAATGTTTCGTTCATTTGAACGTTCTAAACTTCAGGTACATAGAGTCATCAAAATAAACAAATTTGAACTCTTCGGGCTGCAAATTTTTTCATTTGAAACCATCAAATTAAGTAACTCAAAGTGGAACTCTATTGAGTACTAAATTAATCAATTTCTACTATTTTTAGATATACGCGGGAGGTCATTATATCGGTGAAAAAAAGTATTAATTACCGTCTTGACTTGTTTATATTTTACGAAATGCCATAAGAAACCTAAAGAAGTCCTTTGTGAAGAGAAATCTGAGTTTATATTCTCGAAAGAAGACTTGCAGAACTGAATAGCTGAAGTACCGAGTAAATCCAATTTATTCGAGACAAAAAAAGTAAATGAGTATAAAGAATGAAACAAGACGACTAAACCACAAATAGATATAAAGGCTGCATTTTTCAAGAAAAGCAACAAAGAATCTACTTTGAAAGGGCTTTCAACTCGAAAAGAGAATTTTTCTCATTAATAATTTCTCTCTACACGTATTTTCCTACAAAAATTTTAAACATAGCCTCAATTTGAATTTAAAACTCGAGAATATTCTCTATTTGAACTTTAAATTTGCCCGGGAAATGCATACTTAAAATCCTGATGGATTTAAAAAATAATGAGAGTGGAACGACCAGAAGAAGAAATAAGAAAAACAGAAGCTATGTTCATGAAATGGATAAATAAGTTTTCTCACTTTCGAGCGCAAAAGCAATCAGTGCTTTCGAGAGCAACTCAAGAAAAGGAGAATAAGAAAACATACTCTGAAAGAAATATTAATACGGGATCTAACGGGCGAAGAAGAGCTAAGTGAAATAATTTACTTCCGTAATAACTTTCTCTGGCGATAACAATATAAAAGCGATTGCGTAAAGTGCTTTACGCCAGACTATAATATATTTTACGCTCTACACGCATATTTACGTATTTTCCCTTTCGTTCATTTACCCGCTCAGATAATTACCCATCCATATCAGTAAACAGACTTTAAATGCTAAAAAAAAGAAATCTTAAAAAATGTTGCTGGTAACTCGTGGAAACTTGTTTACCTCTCTTGGAATTTTAATTACTTGTTTCCCGAGTACTTAAAGGGGGCAAAAAAGGAAATTAGGTTACAATTTATGAAACCATTAATTGTTTTCATCAGTAAATCCGAAAGCGAAAAATAAAACACGTTACGAGCAAAGTCATACTGTTTTTGAAGAATAAAACAAATTTGAAAGTATAATATCGAATGAAAATGAAATACTGTTGGCTGAACTCTTTTTTTTTAATTCGTCCTTTTGAATTGAAAATTGATTTTTTGTCGTAGAAAAGTCATTTTTTTGGTTGAAAATTAATTTTTTTTATTGAAAATTCAACTGTTTTTGAAAAATTCATCTTTTTGAGTTGAAAATTTAACTGGTTAAAATTTAAACTACTTTGTAGAAAATTCAATCACTTTTTGAATAATATTTCCACTATTTGGTTGTTAAAGCAACTGTTTGGTGATAAAATTTGTTTTTCTTTTTTGATGAAAATTCATTCTTGGTAGAAAATTTTTTGGGTTGAAAATTCCATCTATTTCCCCTATTTTGAGAGTATTTTGGACTGTGTAGTTTGTAATGGTGTAATAGGCAAAAGTGATTTTTGAAGAAAAGAGAGTAATAATAGGTCGAATAATAATAATAGTCTATCTCTAAATGGTAGTAATAGTCATAGTAGACTGCATTTTCAACCATAAAAGATAAATTTTCAAAAAAGATTGAGTCTACAAGCTAAACATCAAATACTTGTAGAAAAGTTTGACTTTAAACACAAAAAAAATTATTCAACAAAAAAGTTAATTTTCAACAAAAGTTTGTATTTTCGACCAAGAAAGTTTTTTCAGTCAAGAAAGAAAAAAAAATTCCAAAAAGAGGAATTTTCTACAAAACAGTTCATTCATACCCAAATAGTTGGATTTTTAACAAAAGAGTTAATTTATAACCAAAAAGTTGCATTTATAATAAATTTCTACATAACAGTTAATTTATAAACCAACAGTTGAATATTCTACCAAACTATTGAAATTCCAAGTAAAAAATATTATACTTACATAAAAAATGAATTTTCAACACAAAAATATGATTTTCGTACAAAGCTGTCGAATTTTCAACTCGAAAATATGAATTTCCAACAGAAAAGTTTATTTCCTACAAGACAGAGGAAATTTCAACACGACAATATAAATTTTCAACAAAAAAGTTAACTTATACCCAAATAGTTGAATTTTCAATAAAATATATAGTTGACTTTTCAACCAAGAAGTTTGATTTTTAACCCAAAAAAGATAAATTTTCAACAAAGAAGAATAATTTGCTAACAAAAAAGAGAAACTTTCAACAAAATACATCAATTTTCAAACAAACAGTTGAATATTCAATTAAAAGGATCAATTTTCAACAAAAAAGGGAACAGTTAAATTTTCAGTTAAAAAAATAAATTTTTAACATAACAGTTCAATTTGCAACCACAGAGATGAATCTTCAAATAGACAAATTTTCAAGTAAGAAAGATTTTTCGGTAAAACAAAATTTCGATTAATTGTTAAATTTACAAGTGAGAAGCGAATTTTGTACAAAACAGTTGACTTTTCAACTAAACAATTAAAATTTTCAAGAAAAAAGTTAACTTTTAAGAAAATGATTTAATTTACAACCAAAAAATATGACTTTTTAACAAACAAATTGAATTTCAACCAAATAATTACATTATCAACCAAAAGGGCTGAATTCGGAACCAAAAATATAATAGAAGACATTCAATTCAAAATAATTAACTTTTTACCAAAAAAGATTACTTTTCTACCAATTGATGACTTTACAATATATAAGGACGAATTTTCTATCTAAAAAGATGAATTTTTAACAAAACCGTTGAAATATCGACCCAGAAAAATTAATTTTCAACAAAAAAAAACGAATTTTCAAGAAAATAGTTAAATTTTTAAACAAAAAAATGCGTTTTTGATAAAGTCCTTTAATTTGCAACCAAAGAGATGAATTTTCAAACAGACAAATTTTCAAGGAAGAAAGATTTTTCGGTAAAAAAAAATTTCGACTAATTGTGTAATTTTTAAGTGAAAAAGCGAATTTTCTACAAAACAGTTGAATTTTTAACTAAACAATTAAAATTTTAAAGAAAAAAGTTAATTTTTTAGAAAATGATTTAATTTGCAACCAAAAAATATGACTTTTTAACAGAAAAATTGAATTTCAACCAAATAATTACATTATCAAACAGAAGGACTGAATTCTGAACCAAAAATATAATAGAAGACTTTTCAATTCAAAATAATTAACTTTTAACAAAAAAAGATGACTTTTCTAGAAATAGATGACTTTTCAATAGGCTTCTATTATTTCAGTACCCATTTAAGCGAAAAAACGAGAAAAAGAAATTTTTTTGACATGGGAAAAAAATAATAGGGTAAAGATGTGAAGTCTAGTATTGTAATATTTTTCTTTAATAAATAACTCTGCTCACAGAAAACAAATTTAATTGGATGATTAAGAATTAGAAATTGAAACTGTATGTAAATTTAATGAAACGAGGAAACTTGAAGATCGGCAATTATTATGCGAGTTCTTAAGCCATGAATCGATTTCGCTAAAGTAATTTGACTTTGGAGTTGAAGATCGATAGTAAAAGTTGTATTATAGTTGCACTTGACGAGCGAAGCCAATTAGTAAGTAAAACTCTTGCAAGTACTGACTTACATCAGTGGCAGTGTCCATGATCTGAAATTCTATTATAACGCTACGAGAAAATAACTTCCAACTTGCAAAAAAAAAAAAAAACACCAATATAATACCCAAGAATGAAGGTGTAATTTGCATTACTATCATTAACATTGTTCAAAATACAGCCTGAAACACTACGAGGGTAACCGGTACAATGATTGGCCACTTAAAATTTTTTTCAGTTTAACAATTTGTAAAAAACACTATAAGCGTCGAGCGAAATTCTAAAATACACAGAGGGATAATCAGTTTTATAAATATTCAAACTGCCATTGTATGTAAGTTAAGCGTTAGAAGTGGTAGATAATTTATATTTAAAGAAATTAACAATAATTTCGAAAAACACAATGACTGGCAATGATGACATAGTGATTTGCATAGACCATAATGATTTTATGATTGGCCACTGAAAGCGGTGAAATACAGTCATAGGCTACATCGTTGGCAACATCAGGTTATTATAGATCACTGATTTTGAAAGCACAGCCATCAGCCACTAAATCGTATAATGATTGGCCGGAGCCAATCATTTTTATATACATACTTACATAGTCTATAAAAAGTTTAAACAATTTTGAATAAATGTTTGCAAATATATTAGTCATTTTCTTTTCAGATATTGTGGCCATTCATTATGCTTCCCCTTTATTCACGATGACAATAATTGACTACCAATTTGTCCACATGCAGATATAATTTTAAGGTGAGAATACTACATTCGTGTATCTTAATTCACCAAATTCAATTAAAATCCAGAATTTTTTAGTTAAATCTATCGTCACTATTAAACAGTAATTATTTTCAACATGTGGACACTCCAATAACCTCAAAAGCTTTTCGCTTAAATTTATTACTCCTTCAGCATCACCGATTCTACTTACTTTGGCATTTAAACGTAAAACAATGCATTAACCTAGTTTGTCCAATACGCTTCGGAATTGTTTGCGCTTCATCCTGCATTATTTATTAGTAGCTTTATTTCTGAGTACTCTATTATATAAAAATATTTAAATGAGGTGGCCAGTCAGTGAGGACTGAGGAGTGGCCAACCATTGTACCCTGTTGAATATTGCATTCACCAAATTTCTGCTAGAATATTATAATATTAAAATCGAGTGACAAACATGTGATTAAAGAGTTTCCAAACGGAAAAACTTACTTAACCCTAGACTGCACAATTTTTAATTTTTAACTTTTATAAATTGAACAATACAAAGGTCTTTGGTGAAAAATAAAAATTTACGCTATATCATTTTTGAGCTCTAAATTGAAGAATCAAGCAATAAATTTGTAAATAGAAATGAATAAAATCAAAATAAAATTCACTGTCATTTCCCGATTTTTCCCGGTTTGAAAAATTTACCGGTAATTTCTCGGTTTCCTGGTCATTTCCCGGTCCACCAACCACCCTGATTATTGATGTATATTTAGACATGATTTTATACAAAAAGAACTAACTATACTTCTACAAAAACGCGTAAAGTAGACCATTTTTTACTTAATCTTCTGGGACAAATTTTGAAGAAATAAACATTCGGTCTTCAAAATTTTCCAACAAATCATTTGACATATTTTTGCGCCAAGGTTCAGAAAATGAGACTCGTTCTCTTCTTGATAATCAAATATCATTTTGTTTTACAAATAACGTTAAGCAATCCTACCGAATATTAATAATAGTTTATCATCAAAAATTCTGAGAAACAAACTGTCCGAATGCAAAGTAGTAATGAATATTTATGTATTTTTGCGAAAATGACAAATTCTCAAAAGACCCACAAAAAATCGTACGAGAGTTTCGTGTGGGGGATTTAAATAAGAGGCTCGACAAGAGTCTTGTTCTGGACTCTTTTCAAGATCAAACTTCGCCATCTGGTATGCAGATTGAAAAGTCTTTGGAATATTTGCATTCTTACGATGCTGCGCAGAAAATCGAGGCTTTATATTTAAATAGAATAGAAAACCAGGAGAAACTTATCGTAATTATTAGAATTTTATTGCCAATTGATAATAAGAAATAGAAACAGAGATACTTTTGATTGATACAAATATCGATGTTAAAACTATTACTTCGGACAAATAATTTTTGAAGAACAAGAAAAAAATCTGTTTCAGCCTGGATTTAAACTAGGAACGCCACTATCCCCGAGTGGAGCTTCAACCAATTACGCCAGCCACACCTATGCTTCAGCAGATATGTTCTTGTTCTTCATTGCTACCATTTTACAGGGGATTACTACATACGTATTTCTCCACTGCGACAAATGTAATATTTTGGAACAACGTGAGTTTAATCTAATTAAATTAATAATTAATTGATCATCATTTTAAATCGTAATAACATTTACCAAATGTTAATTAGATTAAACCCACGTTGATCAAAACGGTACAATGTACAAAACTTTTGTCACAGTGGAGAAATACGTATAGTATTCCCCTGCAAAGATAGCTATGAAGAACCAGAAAGGATCTGCCGAGGCCTCGGTGACCTCAATTTAAAAAAACGAACGTGAACGTCTTTAAATGGTAATAAAATATTATATATTATACTAATATTATATATGAGAATCAATTTTCACCTTACATAATCAATCGGACAATTGAACTCGTAATTAATATTATATCAATTGTGCCTGGGGGGATTATGGAAACTTGTTTGCAAATTCGAATATTCGCCTATATAATAATGCGATTATAGAGCAGCCTTCTCAATTTGCATTTAAGTCGAAACCCAAAGCGGGTCTGCGCCAAGATTAACCTTCGCATAAGACTAATCTGCTATTAGGACTTTGCGAAGGGTGAAGTAGCTTATTTAGCATAATACCTGTATTATAGTGCAAGTTGCGATTCATTGTACGCAAAACAATGCATGGAATATCAATACAAGATTAAAAGTAAAAAAATAAGATTTTCCATCATCATGGGTGATAGATATGAATTAATTGATTAAGCATCTCCGGTAACTATTATCGAGAAATTTCAAAGTATATGTTTATAGCCAACTACTTATAATTTCCACAAAACTAGGGTATATACCCGATGGATAATTTTAGATGGCCTGTTTTCTCCTGGACAACACAGAAAAAACTAAGAATAAAATTTGTTGCAGGACATTTTTTAGAGAGATAAAGTTTTGTTCAGCCAACTTCGCGTCTTTCAAAATACATGTGTTTGTCATGGAATAAAAAAGAAAGTTTAACCGATATTTGTGTAAAGTTTATCCTGTGAAGTTAACTTTTGTTGCAAAGAATCTTTCGTCGGAAATCGATGTAAAGTTTATCTTCTGTATTTTCTGTGAACTGTTTATTTTTACCGGTCAATTTAAAAAAGTTCAAAAGATTTGAATAATTTCAATACGATTTTTAAAGAAGCGACATAAATGGCGCGCTAAGCGATTGATGGGATTTTTTTGGAAAAAATAATTTTTAACAGAAAATAAGAATTTCAAATAATTATTTATTCTTCAAGTTTATTTGTTTTCAATTTTATATAAATATAATTTTCCTATGAATCTTGAGAAAATTGAAAACATTTTTTGAAGATTTGAGATACGTCAAGTAAAAATTTCACCAACAAAATTATTTTTCAACCAAATAGTTCAATTTTCAACCAAAAAAAAAAAGTCCACGAAAAATGTAATACATAACTGATATTTCAACCAAAATAGATTTTTATTTGAAGTAAATAACAGTGAAATTCATACAAAAGAATAATTTTGAACAAAAATGGTGAATCCTCAAACAAAAAAGATAAACATTTTTCCGTTACATTTTTAATCAAAAGAGATGAAATTTTTTTTCCAAAAGAGATGGATTTTCAACCAGCTGCACTTTTAGACAAATAAGATGGCATTTAAAAAAAATATCAAGTTTCTACAAAACAGTTATATTTTGTAACCCCCACAATATGAATTTTGTATAAAGTAGGTCAACTCTTAAACAAGTAGTTGAATTTTTAACCAATATAGATGAATTTTCAACAAAAAATCTAATAATTCATATTTCAATCACAGAAGATTTTAATTTTAATTTAGAAACAGTTGAATCATTATCAACGACAATGATGATTTTTCGACCAAGAAGATTAATTTTCAGTCGAAAAAGACCAATTTTCAACAACAACAAAAATGAATTAAAAAATAGTTACATTTTCAAAAAAATAGATGAATTTTGAACTAAAATTATCAATCTTCAACCAAAAAAATGAATTTTTGTAAATTGATATTTCAACTGAAGAAGTAGAATTTTCAACAAAATAGTAGAATTCTCAACAACAGATTTATTTTCCATTTTTTTTTTAATTTGGAAATTTATCATTTTAGTTGAAAATTAATTTCTTCGGTTGAATATTGCAATATTTTCTTCAAAATTCTTTTTGTTTGTTCAAATTTTGGTTTAAACTGAAAATGTAACTATTTGCTGAAAAATTAATTTGTTTTCTTAAAAATTCTACTTTTCTGGTAGAACATTATTCTTCTTGGCTGAAAATTCGCTTTTTTGGTTGAATAATCAACTGTTTGGTTAAAAATTGATTTATTTTGTTGAAAATTTAACTATTTGGTTGAAAATTCATGGATTTTTCAAGTCCAATGTTAGACTTAGCACCGTTTAGCATTCTCTGCTTCAATTCTTACTTGGAACAGGGAACTTTCTAAAAGAATTAAAATTTTCAGTTAGGATATGGAAATTTCAAAAAGAAGTGTAATTGCCAGACCGGGAGAATGAAAAATTGACCGGGAGAAAACTGGGAAACGACCAGGAATTTGAAATCATCAGACGGGTATAGGATACTCTGCTAATGTAAAAGAAAAGCATTTCATAGTAAAAATTTACAAAGCTTTTAAATATCTGATTTTACCTTTGATTTTCTAATCTCCTGAGTCTTCTGCAAAGATGATAATAGTATTTCTGAAGTTAATAGACATTTTGTGCAGCTATAGTTGAATAGACTGAGTATCCAATTTCGATGCTGCATTCATGTTAATCCCTTTCCGAATTATAATTATTATTCAATTTGACTTAATTAAAATATATAATAAGTTTTATAATCGAGAAATGTTTACTGTTCCTAATAAGGTTTGTGATTGTTGGGAGTTTGTCTTTGAAGCTATTGTTCAGGTCACTTTTCTCGAGACCTTACGACCCTGGGTGTGAAGCGGTACTGGTGTTTTGGTGGTGGCTCGCTCGGTTGGCTGGGCGATATCCAGCTTTCTAATTGCAGTGCTGTTTCAACTTTTGGACTAGGCACCAGTGCTCTAGTGCTTTAGCGTTTTTGCCTTTTCAGATTATTGTGAAGTGAAGTAATAAGTGATGTATTAACAGTGACTAGCATTTTTCCATTTTAGATTATTGTGACGAGAAGCGATTTTCCCCAACTCAAAAATCTTCTGGTGTTGTGGGAAGTGTCGGGATTGATCTTTTTGAGAAGGATCGTGGTCATACCTTCCGAAGCCTACATCTGGGCTAAGTTTATACATCTATCTAAATATTTTTTGTATATATCAAAACATGACATGTCGGATCATAGTTGAATTGGACTAAATCATATTAGAATTAAAGTAAATTAGTATAAACTGGATAAGCCCTTTTAAATACTGGTTAATTTTTACTTTGGTAAATTAGCTTTTTTATTTCATTGACTTTAAAATGACAGTACGTCTCGCTGTTCCTCGCTGTTTCACGCCAGCTGTCATTAATTCGCTAACAGAAATGTAAAAAAAAGCATAATTGCGAGACAGGGAAAATGAAAAACCAGAAAAGGACCAAGAATTTGAAATCATCCGGCGAGAATAGGACACTCTGTTATTGTAAGGGACAAGTATTTTGTAGTAAAAATGTCCGTAGCTTTCAAATATCTCGTTTTACCTTTGATCTTCTAATCTCTTGAGTCAGGCAAGAATTCTTCTACAATCTACAAAGATGGAAATAGTCGAGGAAATAGTATTTCTAAAGGTAATAGACATGTTGTTGTGTAGATATAGTTAAATAGATTGAGTGTCCAATGTCCATCCTGTGTTCCTGTTAATCCCTTTCAGAATTTTCTCATACACGTTATCCTGTTGGTTGTATCTCCAGCATTGTCTGGAGTGCGCTCTCCAAAGGGAGTGCACATTGGTGATATGGGTACTTGCATACATACATTGTTGAGTGCACCAGTTGTTCCTTTAGAACACCCTTTTTCGCACTTCGTCAAAGAATCGATGTTCAACTCGGTTTGACGAATGCATTCCTTTTTACTAATGATCCTTCCATGATGAAAATTTCAGATAAAAGAGATGTTTTCCTAAAGAAGTTTAATCCTTTCAGATTTCACACTCTTCTCCAATTTTCCTCTTCATCTATTTTTTAAAGAATTGTTCTTTTTCCCCTATTTTCACTCAAATGCAAACTGAATTAATAGAAAGCAATAAGAAAACTTGAATATTTTTGGTTGAAAGTTAATTAGTTCTAATTGAAAAGTTTACTATGACATGTTTAATTCTGAATTCATCTCTTTTGGTTAAAAATTTTATTATCTTATGCAAAATTCCATCATCTTGATGAAAGCTCATATTATTTGCTTGACAATTGATCTTTTTGGATACAAATTTAACCATTTTGTTCACTATTAACTTTTTTGTTGAAATTTAATGTTTTCATGTGGAAAATTCCACAGTTTGGTTGAAATTCTTATTCTCTTTTGACTGGAAAATCTTTCTTAGTAGAAAATTTGTCTTTTTGGTTTAAAATTCATATCTTTTGATTAGAAATATAACAAGTTCGTCTGAGACCAAAATAAAACCAAAAAAATGGTATTTTTTAACTTTTTTCGCAACGGAAGTTTTGTTTAGATACATCTAATGAATAATTTTAATTTAATTTATATTCAAGGAATTTAATATTATTTCTACTTGTTTTAATAAATTTTTACGACTCCGAGGCATTGCAAGAAATTTCTAGAGAACTTTAGGGAATAAATTAAATTTTAGTTCAAGGGATTTTTACGGATTTTAACAGTTTCAAAGAATATGAAGGATTTCAACAAATTTCGAATGATTTTGAAGATTTTAAGATATCTTGAAAGATTTCAAAGAATTTCAAGACATCAAGATATTTCATTATTAATGAAGGATTTTTTAAAAAGAAAATATTCTTGCTTATGAGAACGATTCAAATTTATATATAAAAATGGTTTATTTAACAAATTTTATGCATGGAAAGCTTTTTTTATAGCGCCGTAAATGAATTTTTAACGACTTAAGTATATCCAATTTAAAAAAATTAATTCTTCAATGGCAGAAATCATTTAAAAATAATTTTAAATTAATTGAAAAGCTACATACTCTCTTATAAACAGATTATTTCTTCTTTTCTAAATGTAAAAAGCGTTTAATCTTTCTCCTATTTTCCCCCTTTTCGAGATCTTTTTGCGCTGTGATCCCTGTAAATCCCCAAGGGGTCGTACAGGAATTACGTTACCAAATTAATGATAATTATTAATAACACAAATAATACATGAATTTTCTACCCAACAGTAGAATTTTAAACTAAAATTGATAAATTTTTAATAAAAAATGGAATAAGTTTTCCGATGAAAAAAATCAATTTTTATCAGAAAAAAAATGAATTTTCAACCAAGAACTTGAATTTTAAACCAAAGACGTCAATCTTGAATTAAATATGAATATTTATGAATGATAAATTTTTACCAAACTAGTTCAACTTTCAACCACACAGTTGAAGTTTCAACTAAAAAGATGTATTTTTAACCAAATATATAAATTTTTAACTAAAAAGATTAATTTTCGATCAAAAAACGAGTTTGAACCAAATTTTTTAACTTAATAGCCACAAGGACGAATTATCTCCAAAAAGGATGAGTTTTCCACCCGAAAATATAATTTTTTAACAAAAAAGTTGATTCTAAGCCTAATAGTTTAATCTTCTACCAAATTGTTGAATCCTCAAATGAACCATATTAATTTAGACCCACACAGTTATCTTTTTTCAACCAGGAAAATTAATTTTCGACCAAAAAAAGACAAATTTTAACAAAATACATGAATTTTCATCTAGAAAAGATAAGTTTTCAATAAAAATATTAATTATTGAATTAAATTATTCCTTATTAATTCTCAACAAAAAAAAAGGAATTTTCAACAAAAGAGATAAATTTTCAATTAAAATGATGAATCCTAAAAAAATTAAGGAAAAGGGGTATGGTTCTAATTACGAATCCTAATATCAACTTCTGAATCAAACAAGTAAAAACCAATTACAAAATGACACATATTGAACAACCTGAAATACTTTTTCACCTCTGTAGAAAGTAGAAGACATTTTCAAACTGGGAGTTGATTCCTTGAAGGTTTTATCAGCCCTAAAGTGAAATATTTTAAAAACAGAGGATGTGAAAAGAGAAACATAGAGATAGAAGTAAAAAAGAAAAAAAAGACTAAGGTAGCTATTGGTGAGACAGTCTTTGGTGTGCCAGCAATCGATATCAACCCCTCTTAGGGTCGGTCGTGGACCAATGTAGGAGGCAGGGGGTGAGGGCACCCTCGAGCGTTTCCAAGCGCTTCCAAGCGTACCGTACGTCGTCTCGTACATTCTCAAATAAAACCCCGTGGCTGAATTTCCTATGGGAGAGCGAGAGTGCACCCCCATAGTCCCGTAGTCCAGATATGCCTAACTACCCTCTTTTCTATGTACTCCGAGTTTCACCCTCTACTCGCTCCTTGTCTCTGATGCACGAACTGAATAAGCGACGTGGCATGAAGGACCTGCGGAACCATACGAGAGCTTTTCATATTTTTCGCACGACAACGTCAAACTGCAACCCCAACACTCTTCCATAAACTCGCTGCACTCAATTCCAGTTCCAAAACTCGTGGATTCATTTTATTTCGTGAGATAGAATATTACAAGCCTCGGCCTCACCACAGTATTGAAACTATTTGTCACTTTTTTTTGAGCGATGACACTATTTTGCTATTATTTCGAAAAAAATTACACTAAAAGACACTATTTGCTCACAATTTTCTGCTAATTCCACTATTTCCGTACGTTTCCTTGACAAATATTGTTGAATTTCTTCTTTAATTGAGTAAAAATGGTCTCAATGGCTGTTTAGGGACCGTCGAAAATGTTGGATTTCCAGGCAAAAAGGATGAGCTTTCAATAAAAATATGAATTTTCGAATGAGAAGATTAATTTTCTATGAAAAAAGATAAGTTCTCAACAAATTACAACAATTTTCAACTAAAGCGTTGAATTTTTAAACTAGAAGAGATCAACTTTTAATCAAAAATGGAATAGTTAAATTTTCATTCAATGGAATTAATGTTCAATAAAAAGTAAACTCATTTTCTACAAAACAGTTAAATTTTTACCAAATTGTTAAATTTTCAAGCCAACAGATGAATTCTCTAGATCCCTAAAAAATAGTTGAATTTTCAACCTAAAAATACTAATTTTCACCAACAAATTTAATACATAGTTGATATTTAAACAAAAAACTTGAAATTTTAAATAAAAACCCGTTTAATATAACCAAAAAAGAAGAATTTTCAACCAAATAATTGAGACCTCAACTACAACAGGATTAAGTTTCAACCATACAGTTGCATTTTTAACCAGAAAATTGATTTTTTACCAAAAAAGACGAATGGTCAACAAAATATATATACTTTCTACCAAATACTTGAATTTTTAACCAAGATAATTAATTTTCTACTAGAAAAGACGAATTTTCAACCAAAACTAAAAAAGATCAATTTTAACAAAAATGGAGTAGCTACATTTTGATTGAGAATAATTAATTTTCAATACAAACATTAAATCTCTTCAAAATAGTTTAATTTCGTACCAAATGGTTGAATTCATACCAAATTGTGAGATTTTCAAGTAAAAAGATGGACTTCCTATAAACCAGTTGAATTTTCAACCAGAGAATATGAATTTTCAACAAAAAAGTTAATTTACCACCAATCAATTGAATTAGAAAAAGAACTGTTAAATTTTCAGTTAAAAAATAAAAATGAATTTTTAACTAAAATTATGAATTTTCAACAAAAAAATGAAGTTTTAACAAAGTAGTTCAACTTTCAACCTAAGGGTTGAATATGTAACCTAGAAAGATAAATTTTCAACGAAAAATGTAATAGTTTTATTTAACAAAACATGATTTTAATTTAGAATAATGAAACAGTTGAATTTGACCAATAATGGCAAATTTACAACAAAATAATAGATTTCTTAACTAAAACAGGTAATTTTTCATTTTTAACCAAAAAATACGCATTTTTAACAAAATAGATAAATCTTCTACCAAAAACACGATTTTGTAACAAGAACTATTACAAAAAAAACTTGAATTTTGAGCCCAAAAATGTGAAATTTAACAACAAAAAGTTGATATTCAACAAAAACAGGTTAATTTTTGACCAGACAGTAGTATTGTTAACCAAAAAAATGAAATTTCTACAAAAAGAGATACATTTTCATTCCAAAAAGACTTTTTTCAACAAAACAGTTGAATTTTCAGCCATGCAGTATGACTTTTTAATAAATTTGTTGCACTTTCAACCAAATAATTCAATTTTGAACTAAATAATACAATTTTTAAATAAGAAATATGAATTATTACCGAAAAATTTATTGTAGACTTTTCAACCGAAAAATTGAACTTTCAAATAAAATAGTTGGATTTTCTTTGTGAATTCTACTAATTCAGTTTAAAAGTGTAATTTTTTTTTTTTTATGAAAATTCATCTTTTCTGGTTCAAAATTCAACAATTTGGTGGAATTTTTATTTCTATCTTGACAGAAAAGTCTTTCTTGTTTGAAAATTCAACTCTTTTGATAAGAACTCGCATTTTTCGGTTGAAATTTCAGGTATTTTGGTAAAAAATTCAACAATTTGGTGAAAAATTCATATTTGTGCGTTGAAAATGCAACTGTTTTGTTGAAAATTGATCTTTTTGCATTGAAAATTCAACAGTTTGGATTAAACTTTTTCTCTCTCTTGACTGACAATGGTACAACAGCTTGGTAGCAACTTCAACTCTTTTGTCAAATATTTTTCTTTTTTCTTTCCAAATTCATTTTTATTTGTAATTTCACCATTACTGGTTAAAAATGAAATTGCTTGAAAATTAATCTGTTCTTGTTGAGGAGTCAACCATTTTTGTTGAAAGTTCGTATTTTTGGAATGAAAATTGAACAATCTGGTTGAAAATTTTGTTCTCTCTTGACTGATCTCTCTTGGCAGAAACGGCATCATTTTTGGTTCAAAATGGAATTGTTTTGTTGAAAATTAATCGGTTTTGGTTGAGCAATCGACTATTTTTTTTTTATTTGTCTTTTTTAGTTGAAAATTCACATACTTGATTGAAAGTTGAACTCCTTTGTAAAAAATTATTTTTTATTTTTATTTTTTTTTGTTGAAGATTCATCATTTTAGTTAAAATTTCATCTGCTTGGTTGATCATTTAATTGTTTTGTTGATGATTCTTTTTGGATTCAGAATGATTTTTTCAACTGAAAATTTAACTATACCATTTTTTGTTATAAATTCGTTTCAATTAATTAATTTCTAGAGCTATAGAGAATTATGTATTGAAAATTTGATAGAAGCACGGAAGAACATTTTTCGTTTTAGAAATATCATATGGGACATGACTAACCTACGATTTACAATAAAAAGTTTTAACAACTGCCACTCGATAGATATGAATGAGGTTGTGTTGAAATTAATTTTTGATACACAAAAGTCGATCATTTTGATCTGAAGTTAATAATCAGAATGATAAGCGAAGGTTTGATATCCCAAAGTTCACTGTGCATTTAAATCAATTAAAAAACAGGCATTTTTAGATTTAAAATTTAATATTTCCATTCATAAATGAATATAGTGGATTCTTTGCATCATATGTTAGTGAAAAATGCATTACAACAGCTGTGCACGAGGCATGAGCTTGATAGTTGATAGGTTCCTTCGGTACTGACATTTCTTCTTCCCTCCCTCCTAGTTCTCATTATTATTCTCATTATCGCCTTGTGGTCCCCTCATGTAATTTATGTGCTTGGACACAGTGATATATGCCGTAATAATTTATGAAATGTGCGCGAATCAAATAACGTTCATGAAGCATTAATACTTCTGCCGTGCATTGCAAAATTAGTATCATGTTAGTTAGGCTACCATAATGTTAGACCATAAAACATTATACTACGAAAATCGTTACGCAGTGACATAAATTCCACAAATATTCATTATTCAAGGTAATGACTCATTGTTCAGAACTTGTCACTAAAGTTTCGATTACTATTTGCGCTTTAGATTTCAATGCATTCAACTAGAATACAAAAGGATCCTTCATAATTTTATCATTTGTAAATTCCAAACACACTGCATCAACTTATTAATTATTCAAAGAGTTTAAATTGAATTCTGGCAACATTTTTGTAAGACAAGGAGAAAATAATAATTCTTTTAAGATAATTTGAATTTGATGAAATCCGACTTCACAGCCTAAAATTCTCTCAAAACAGGGATAATAGGGTAATTACCCCAAAAATAAGAATTTTCAGCAAATCAGTTCAATTTTCAAGCTAAAAAGTGGAAAGTTTTAGAAAAAATTTAACTTTTAAACTCGAAAGAATAAATTTTCAACAAAAAAGTAATTTTCAACCCATGAAAATAAATTTTCAACCAAATTCAAACTACGTATATAAAAAATATTCAAACCATGAATTCTAAAAAAGGATTTTTAACAAAAGAGTTGAATTTTCACCCAAACAAATTTTTCAGTCAAAAAAGAAAAAAAATTGTATCAAATTTTTTAATGTTCAAGACAAAAAGACGAACGTTCTAAAAAACAATTGTATTTCAACCCAAAAAAAGAATTTTCAACCCAAAAAGACGAGTTTTTAACAAAATAGTTAAATTTTTAACTAAAGAAATAAATTTTCAACTACAATAATGATTCTTCATAAAAAAATTAATTTTGAACTTAATAGTTGAATTTTCAACCAAAAAGATGAATTTTGTACTTTTATAAATACTTCTTATGGTTCTTGAGGAAAATTTCTTGTTCAAGATCTTTTCGTAAATTGTCTGATCGAATTCAAAATTACACATAACTGCTTCGGAAAATTTCCTGTTCCAACTTAAAATTGGCATTTTTCTCGCAAAATCACCGTTTCAAGTCAAAATTATCATTCTTTTCAACAATTCACTGTTCTAAATCAAAATCATAATATTCTTTTCGAAAATGTATTATTCCAAGTCAGAATTATAATTCTTTTTGAAAGTTCACTGAATCAACTCTAAATTATAACTCGCTTTAAAAATTTTCCGTTCAAAGTCAGAATTATAATTCTTCTTCTAAGTTAGAATCATAAATTCCTTGTTCCAGAACTGAATTATAACTTTTATTTGAAAGATCTCTGATCCAATTAGGAATTACAAATAACTAATTCGGAAAATTTACTGTTCCAAATCAGAATTAAACTTCTTTTTTAAATCAAGATGTTACTTAAAATTATATTACTTTTAGAAAATTCTTTGAACCAAATCAAAATAACATCATTATTTTTGAAAATTCCCTGTCCAAAGCCAGAACCGAGGTCAGAACTAAAATAAGTCTATTATAAAATTCCCTTTTCAAATTCAGAATTACAGATATTTCTTTCAAAATCCCCTGTTCCAAATCATAATTACATTACACCGGATTTCAAGATTTTGAAGTATAATAAACAAATTAAAAACAGCATCACTGTCTTCAACTGTTCGTTCTGAGATCGAGTAGACACCTGATTAGTCAGTTATTGAATATCAACTAAATACCGTAAAACGGGGCTAAGAGAGAAAATTTGTTAGATTTTATCAAGAACTTACACAAAGGAATTATAGGCAGATATTAATGCTTTAAATAAAAAAATACTAACACTTTTTTCAGATCGTGAGGTTGAACCATTTAATTTATCTTTAAGTAACCAGTTATTGCAATCTAAAGTGTACCCGTTTTTACTCCTCTGGGTGGGGCTAAGGTGTCCACTGTCAATCAAAAGGCAAAAACCGCTATTATGTACACAGAAAAAATAGAAGTGATTTTTTGTTGAGAGTAATTTTCAAGTAGTTAAGGTTGAATTTTTTCACATCGAAACAAAACCAGATTCAATAGAGTTGACATGGTAACTATTTACCATGTGGTGGGTAAATTTTAAGACGTGAAGGCAATGTTTGTTCTGCAGCAAAAACCAAACATCTTATCTAAGTTAAATTTGAGATAATTTTGTTA
The DNA here is from genome assembly GCA_932178445.1 of Andricus quercusramuli. Lineage (NCBI taxonomy): Eukaryota > Metazoa > Arthropoda > Insecta > Hymenoptera > Cynipidae > Andricus > Andricus quercusramuli. The sequence continues at coordinate 296,858 of CAKNXH010000131.1, forward strand.
AGATGATATAATATAAGATATGTGACACCTTTTAGTCGACTTAACAAAAATACAGAAAGTGACAACATTAAAAAAATATTATTTTTAACAAAACTTCCCAGTGAAGCTGAACCAAATAGTCTCTAAAGGAAAATTTGACATTCATTTTACAGAAAACAATGAAAACTCGTTTGGATTTTATTAAGAAATTCGAGAAATGATATTACAAAATATGAAATTATTAGTGGCCCGATTTCCCCAGGATGTCACGGTTATCTCTGGTTAACGGTACTGAAAATCTTGAAAAGCAGATGAAATTTGTGTAGAAACTGCATCTTCCTAATCTCTGCAATCAACTAAATTACCACTTGAATTTACTTTAGAGGTCCCCAGTTGACAAAGATAACAGAGATAAGACCAGGAAACGAGTGAACTGAAGAGGAATGGGTATGCAAGAGAGAGTATGAGTGAGATAATTAACAGAGAGCCATCCTTCACGTGCCATACGCATTTCCTTGTGGATTACGTACTACGTTGGCCCTACCGCGTCTGTCACCATATTCAGAGATAGGAGGGTTAATTATGGTCCAAACCCCTTGTCGAAATCCTAACTTCGTCAGTATCGCTGTAGGTATAGTATATACATTATACATACTATGGCAGGGTGGCAGCAAAACTTCATTTTCGAAATTCCCTGAATTTCCCTGACCAGTTTTCCATTTTTCCTGACCATTCATACTTTAAGTGCAAAATACAAATTTTGTAACATTTTTAATGCTCAAGTCACAGAACCTTTTCCGCAAGCAATGTCTTGTTTTTTAAAGGATTTTAGGTGACAATTATTTCACCGATTTGATGAAAAAAAAAATTCGAAAAAGTTAGGAGTATCTGAACTTTTAAAACTAGTGATGCTACTTATCAAGAATTTATCGAAAATTTGGTTTAAAGTATTGTTTTGAAGCGCAAAATTTTCAAAAGCACCTAAATTGACGAAATTTCTGTGCTTTTTCTGAAAATGCTTGAATTCTTTTTCTCAAAAACCCCATGTTTCTTCTTCTCTCAATTATTTTGCAGTGAGTACTATTATGGTGAATATACCCCATCAAAGTTTATCTTATGCCCGTGTCTTGGAGAGGAGAAAGGATTTTTTCTTTTCAGATTCTTTTCTCTCTTGCGTTATTATTGAAATATTCGCTAAAATATGAATAAATTCCATTCTCTGCTGTCATAAATAATCAAAGAAGGTTAAATCACCAGGAAAATACATTTTTCTGTAAACATTCTCCTTCCAAGTCTAAATATTCGATGATATTAATCAATTCTTTACATTTTTAAAATACCTGACGCATGGAAGCTTGAAATAGAAGGATAAGGTCAAAGAATTCCTTCATGGCACAAACAGCTAACTATTACAGAATAATGCAAAATAAAATTGTAACACAAAAATCAGGTAATTTAAAAATGTAAAATATTGATAAATATTTTCGAATATTTAGAATTTAAAGGAAAAAGTTAGTAGACAAATTGTATTCATATTTTAGCGAATATTTCATTATTAGCGCATAGAAAAAAAGCACAGAACTTTTTGCTAGAACATTTTGGGAGGAATAACTTTGCTTCATAAATTTTTTTCATATCTCGTCTTGTTTTTGCAAAATTTGTGAATTTTCGTTTTTCAAAACAAAACAAACATCTTTTACTTCTCCAAGATGCGAGCGCAAGATAAACCTAATGTATATATTTGCCATATTAGTACCAACTTTAAAAATAATTAAGAGTAAAAAAACGCTAGCCTTTTTGAGGAAATTGAGTTTGACAATTTTCAGAAATAACGTTACCATTTTGTCAATTTTGAAAGTTTAAACAATTTTCCGATGGATTTCTATATTAGTTTAGATACTACAATACTTATTTATTTTTACGTGCCGAAAAAAAACTGTTAAAATCTATTCAAAACTTCTTGGAGTCTTTTGAAATACCCTGAAGCATTAAAAAACTTTTGAAATCTTTTGAAATCTTTTGAAATCCCTTCAAGCTGTTGCGAACTCTTGAAAATTTCTTGGAATTTAAAAAAATACTCTAAAAGCATAAAAACAGTATGGGCAGCCCTGATTATTGTTGACAATACGCTACTTAAAGCGCTTCTTACAGAAATTCACTAACTTTTGCCATTTTTGTCAGAATTCTTTACTTTCCCTGAACATCAAATTTGCTAAATTTTCACTGATTTCCAGGTTTTCCCTGATCTACAGCCACCCTGTACGGGGAATCGGAAAGTACGTTTTATCTACAAAATGAGAGTATACAATTTTTAATACATACTGCCACAGGCACCGGCGAAAGAACATGCTTTGTTGTGCTATCAAGAATTTCCTATATTAAAGCGGGATTTGTCCCTCAAATTAAATATTGACGTGCACTAATCGATAATTTCGAACTTTATCGGTAGTGTGTATTTCAGTGTGAAAATATTAAATTGAAGTGAAGGGTGTGAAATAGAACGCTTAATAAATTGATGTTTTTAAAAAGTATGTGAATAAAGCTTAGGGCAATGTTGTTTATGTTTGGGAATGCAAAATTTCTTTGTAATCTTTTGAAATAACCTAAAATATTTCGAATCACTTAAAATCTTTTGAAATTCCTTGAATCTTTTTGAAAATTTTGAAAATTCCAAGGAATTAAAAAAAATACCTGAGAATATTAAATAAAAACTTTTAAAAATTAAAAAAAAATCCATTGAATTGAGTAAAATTGAGTAAATTTAGAAGAATTCAAGTGAATTAAGAAAATTCAAAAGAATTCCGAAAAATTTAAAAGAATTTAGGATTAATTATTAAGAATTCTGAATGAATTCCAAAAACTAATTTCAAATCTCTTCAAATCTTTGATACCCTACAAAATACCTCACTTCTCATGAATAAATTCTTTAAAATCTACTTAATAATTGTAAAATCCTGTGAAATTCTATGAAGATATTTTCTGAAATCCTGGAAATTGTATATTAAAATACATTGAAGGCTTTAAAATACCTTAAATTCAATGAAATCGACGGAAATCTTATAAATCCTGTGAAATCTTTTAAAATATCCTAAAACCTTATAAATCGTGTAAAATTGTTCCATATCTTCCGAAATTCTATAGAAAATGCATTATCCTAAAATATTTCAAACGCTTTGAAATCCCTCAAATGAAATTAATGAATTATTCCTTGGAATCTTTTTAAATTTCCTCAAATATTTCAAATTAAATGCTGTTGAAATGCCTTATAAGTTTTAAAAATACCCTGAAATATTTAAAAAGAATTAAAGACGATTCAGAAACAGGTACATACATGAATTGAATAGTGATTAACCCATCAGTTAATTTATAGAAAAAAAGTGACTAATGTGATCACAGAAAAAACAGAAGATAAAATTTACATCGCTTTCCGACGAAAGATTCTCTGCAACAAAAATTAACTTCACAGGATAAACTTTGCACAAATATCGGTTAAAATTTCTTTTTTATTCCATGACAAACACATGTATTTTGAAAGACTCGAAGTTGGCTGAACAAAACTTTATCGCTCTAAAAAATATCCTGCAACAAATTTTATTCTTAGTTTTTTCTGTGATCTTTTCATTTAAAAAAGTGACTAAAAAGCGACATGAGACAAAAGAGTGGCTGATAGTGACTGTGTGGCAGCCCCGATTATTTTTTACAGCTACTTCTTACAAAAATTCTCTGACCTTTACTATTTTTTTCAAAATGCCTGACTCTTCACAGAAAAAACGGAAGTGAATATTTGTTGCGGGTAATTTTCAAGTAGATAAAGTTCAATTTTTCCGTATCGAAACAAAATAAGATTTAATAGAGTTGGCATGGTAACCATTTCCCATGTGGTGGATAAACTTTACCCCGCGAAGTTAATTTTTGTTGCATGTAAAGATTACTCTGAAATCAATGTAAAGATTACATTATGTTTTTTCTCTGTTGGAAGCTTTGATCTCATTATACATTTTTTGAAGTTCCATTATGGGCTGCAGATAGGGTACCATAGGGACCAAATCTTGAAAATTGGGACTTTAACTGAAGATATGGTACAATATAGGGGAGATAGGGTCCGGTCTGTGAGGCCTGATTAATATTTATTTTTCGGTAAGCGAAAATTGGGACTGTAATGAGTAGACTACACAATTTAATATTTTACGAACATGCTTCATGTGCACAATTTTAATAAAAGACGCACAAGACGCCTGTATATAATGAAGCCAATATCATTATGAAACGTTCATTAAGCTGTAATGCAACCATTAGTCGTCGCTTGGCAACCCCAGAGCTTTGTGAAACAGAAATGTGTTACCCCTTTTTTCAAATCGACGCGCTGGTACAAAGGGGTCTTCTTTACTCAGCCTGTTTGCTATATTTATTTATACTTCACAGAAAGCGTCATCGAGAAATATTTAATCAAACGTATGAAACTAAGATAATAAATAATTGAAGATAATAAATAAATAAGAATACATTAATATATGGGAGTTAATTTTTTCTAAAATTATTTCAGTGTTATTTAAATAAATAACACGTAAATTCTAGATCAATCTAAAAAATCTATACCTCCTCCTAACCTTACTATTCGACTTCATTTCGAAATTATAAATAAAAAAGTACGCAAAATATCCTGTCACGCAACTGTCCCAACCTAAAAAATTTTAACGAAAAATCGCTAAATAACGTTACCATCATTTTTTTATAATTGAAATTCACAGATATCACTTATTTAAAAAATACAGATGATGAGTAGGGTTCAACATTTTAGATTTAGAGTTCAGAATTTTAAAAATCACTTTAGTATGACCCACAAGTTTTACGCTACATTACTAGTTTAGGATAAAACTCGAAAATAATTATTTAAACTTTTCATAATGCGGGCTAAAATGGTTGATTTTCTATTTATTATATATTATTAAATATATACTAAAAAAAGTGGGTGTGGTGAGCCCACACTTGTAGTTATATACTACAAGAAACTATCCACCTAGAAACACTACCCGAATATTGGATATATACCCGCCATATTGGATCCACTATTTTGAATTTTAAAAATCCAACATCAGATTTGAAATCAGCGACCCCAAAAACCTAAGTATCAGCCATTTTACCAAGATGCAAACATTTTAAATCATTTATGTCCGCCATATTGGATCCGCCATTTCAAATTTTAAAAATCCTACAACAGATTTGAAATCAGTGACCCCAAAAACCTAAGTATCACCCATTTTACAGAGATGCAAACATTTTTAATAATTCGTGTCAGCCATATTGGATTCGCCATTTCAAATTAAAAATCTAACATCAGATTTGAAATTAACGAACCAAAGAAAAATAAGTATCACCAATTTTATCAAGGTCCAAACATTTTTAATAATTTGAGTCCACCATATTGGATCCGCCATCTCGAATTTTGAAAATCCAACCAAAGATTTGAATTCAGCGACCCCAAAAACCTAAGTATCACCCATTTTACAGAGATGCTAACATTTTTAATAATTCGTGTCCGCCATATTGGATCCGCCATTTCGAATTTAAAAATCTAACATCAGATTTGAAATTACCGAACCCAAAAAAAATAAGTATCACCAATTTTATCAAGGTCCAAACATTTTTAATAATTTGAGTCCACCATATTGGATCCGCCATTTTGAATTTTGAAAATCTAACAACAGATTTGAATTCAGCGACCCCAAAAACCTAATTATCACCGATTTTTACAGATATGCTAACATTTTTAATAATTAGTGTCCGCCATATTGGATCCGCCATTTCGAGTTTTGAAAATCCAACAACAGATTTGAAATGAGTGACCCCCAAAAACCTAAGTATCACCCATTTTACAGAGACGCTAACATTTTTAATAATTCGTGCCCGCCATATTGTATCCGCCATTTTGAATTTTGAAAATCTAACAACAGATTTGAATTCAGCGACCCCAAAAACCTTAATATACTCAAGCACAATTAAATCGGATCACGTTAAATAATTTTCTTTTGAAATACCCACATATGTGTTATGATGCAAAAGTCGCACGAGTTTTTTTTTGGCCCATGTATGTAGCACTGACAGTTAGGAGGTTAATATATAATATTAAATAAATAATGTTGTATGATATAATTTGAATTTCCCGCGAATTATGTCCTAGTTCGGTAAAGAAGCTCTAGGTGGCTACTCGATATTGCCGAGAATGCGTCTCACAAGAGAAATTGAAAGTCCAGACTAGAAGAGAGCGGTCGATCCACCAGCAACTCGTGCCTTAAACTAATGAGTAAGGAAAATATAAAGCTTTGGTGACGCTTAGCTATGCTCAAAATTAAGCGAACGTATTTTTGAAGAGGTACAGGTCGTCCCAGGGCTGATTGAACTACTTTTTCAATCGGCTAGGTGAAGCGATCTACCTCGTAATCTTATAGGAAATAAAATATTATATCTATTGTTAATTCCTAAACCAATCTATTCTATTACATTTTCCAAACAGAAAGGAAAACTATCTAAAGATTCATACTTTTTTAAAATTGCTAATATTTATAATATCCTTTGCACAAAATTATAAAAATAAGAAACGATTACTTTCAACACATTCAGATGGTAAATTTCGAAGGTAAAAATAATGTAAACAGTTTCATAAAATTTGAAAAGTAGTGTCATGAAACTTTTCAAGTATCAAAAATAAACGTCAATGTTTATTTCAAATGTTATTCTTTAGTCTGTAATTTCGCAAAATTGCTTTTTTTTTTATTTTTCCACTTACATGAATGCGAACTTAATTAATTATTGAACCCAATAAGAAGATCCAACTATTTTTGGTTGAAAGTTCATTTTTTTTCGGTTCAAAAGTCTACTATTAAATTTTTCGTTAAGAATTCATTTTTTTATTTACAACTTTGATTCTTTGGTAAAAAATTAAATTATTTTGTTGAAAATTTAATAATTTTGTTAAAATGACATATTTCATGGTTAAAAATTCAACTATTTGGTTGAAAATTCAACTACTTGCTTCAAAATTAATTTTTTGTTTGTTTAAGAATCATTATTTTAGCTAAAAATTCATATCTTTGGCAAAAAAAATGAACTATTTTGTTAAAAAAATTCCTATTTTTGTGTTGAAAAATCCACTGTTTTTTTAAATAGAAAATTCGTCTTTTTGACTTCAAAATTCAACTATTTGATTGAAATGTTGCTTCTTTCTTGAATAAACAAAATTTTTTGCTTGAAAATTCAACTATTTTGCTGAACATTTATCTTTTCGGTTTAAACGTATTATATTTCTTTATGTAGAAATTTCATATTTTTTGTAAAAAATGCTACTGTCTAGTTAAAAACTAATATGTTTCGGTTGAAAATTAACTTTTTTTGAAAATTCAATTGTTTTATAGAAAATTCGTTTTTGTGGCTAGCAAATAAAACAAGTTGGTAGAAAATTGAACTATTTGGTTGGAAATTTATGTATTTTATTGGAAATTCGTATTTTTGGGTATGAAATCAATTTTTTTGGTTGAAACTACAACTATTGATTGAAAATTAGTCTGACTTAATTGAGGATTCAAGTATTTTGTTGAATATTCGTCTTGTTGGGTAAATCTAGTTAATTTTTATAGTTAAAAAGTCATCATTTTAGTTGGAAATTGTTTTTTTTTTTATGATTAAAAATTAATTTTTTCAATTAAAAATTTAACAATTTTCTCTAAAATTTGAATGACTGGTTGTAAATTAACTTTTTTTCTGGAATTCCATATTCTTGAGTTAGAAATTTGACCGTTTTATAGAACATTCGTCTTTTTTGGCTCGAAAATACCACAATTTGGTATAAAATTCAACTATTTGGTGAAAAATTAAACTGTTTTGTAGAAAATTCGTTTCTTTATTTGAAAATGAATTCTCAATTAGAATTTAACTACCTCATTTTTGGTTCAAAATTTACCTTTTTTTAGTATAAAAATTCTACTATTTTGTTAAAAATGTTTAGAAAGTAGTTAACATGTTTAAAATGAAATAGTTCAAAATTCAACTAGGTGATTGAATTTAGAAACCAATAAAGAATAATTTTCAACGAAAAATGTAATAGTTGATACTTCAACCAAAAAATATTTATATTTTGCACCAAATAGTTAAATTTACAACAAAAATGTTCACTTTCAACTAAAAAAAAAACGAATTTTCAACCGAAGAGATGAATCTTCAGTCAAGAAAGAAAACAAATTTCAAACGAATTGTTGAATATTAAAGCGCAAAAAACGAATTTTTTAAAGAAACTGTTCAATTTACAACCTAATAATTGAATTTTCATCCAATAGTTGAATTTTCCACCAAATTGTCGATGTTTCAAGCCAAAGTGATGATTTTTTTTACAAAACAGTTGGAATTTCAACAAAATGGTTGATTTTCAATCAAAATAGTTAAAAGTTTAACCAGAGAGATAAATCTTCAAGAAAAAATGCATATTTTACCAATTAGTTAAACTTTCAACCAAGTTGTTGGATCTTCAACAGAAAAATATGTTTTTATAGCAAAATAGTTGAATTAGCAGCAAAATAATTAAATTTGCAGTAAAAAGAGGTGAATTCTGAACCAAAAATATAATAGTAGACTTTTCAAATAAAAAAAATTAACTTCCAACCAAAAAGGATTACTTTTCAACCAGATAAATTTTCGATCCAAAACGATGAATTTTTTATCCAAAAAGACGAATTTACAACAAAACATTTGAATTTTTGACCAAAGCATATGACTTTTCAACAAAATAGTTCAATCCTCACTAACAGCAAATTATTTTTCAACCACGCAGTTGCATTTTGAATCAAAAAGAATTTAATTCCTACCAAGAGATGAATCTTTAAACCAAAAAGACGAATTTTTAACACAAGAGTTGAATTTTCAACCAAGAAATATTTGTTAGTCCTTAAAAAAAACTTTCAACCACATTGTGGAATTTTCAAGCGAAAAGGACTTTACTTTTCAATTTCAATTGAAATCAAATTGAATTCAATTGAAATAAAATTTTCAAGCGAAAAAAAAATCAATTTTCAAACCCGAAAAAATGAATTTGCAACAATATAATACAATTTTCAACCAAATAATACAATTTTTAACCAGAAAGATAAATTCTAAAGCAAAAATATAAAAGTAGACTCTTCAATTAAAAAGAATTAAGCTTTACGAAGAATAGTTAGATTTTTTATTGGGTTTTATTAATTCAATTCGCATTTAAGAAAAAAAAACGAGAAAAAGGGGAACTTTCTTGGAAATAGATAAAAAAAGAGGAATTCTTTAGGGTTCATTCACAAAGTACGTATCATCCTCCATGTTCAGTGCAATGGAAAAAGCATCACGAAAGGCGGGGGGGGGGGGGGCGCGGAAATTTGTATCACGTATTTTGTGAATGGCCCCTTGAAAAAGTTGGATAGGGGAAAGAGTCTAAAGTCTGTAAGTTTTGCAATCGTTATAATCTTAAATCTTCAGATTAAAAGTTCAATGTTAAAATTTAGAAGTGTTAGAAAATGAATATTTATAAATATACACAGCGATCAGTAATTAACAAATTTTACGTATTCAAACTTTCTCAATTTCTAATTTTTTTGTACGTAATATATGCAATTAAGGTAGTCATTCAGAATAGTCGGTAAATTATTTTACATTATTATAGAGAAATCTAAACGGAATTCAATGAATATGTAATCGCAGTTTTTACTCCTCTCGCAATCTCGAATTTCATATTGAGTGCATTCATTAAATTTTATGTAGAGTTATTTAAAAACTGGCTCGTTCAATAATTAATTTCAATTTTCAAAGTATGGTACAATAATTATTCATTTCCGTTTCTCATTATGAAAATTTGTTTACTTCATGTGAGTAATTTTGTTTTATAGGTACAATGACAACGACGTAAAATTGTAATTAATTACTTTAATTTACAGTTGATTGCAGGCGGTGTTTAATTTGGCAACAGTAAAAGCTCGTAACTTATTTAAAATTAAACCGATTAATATATTCTGCTGCCCATTTTTAATAGAAATTTTTCCTGATTTTTTCCAACTGACTAGAAGGTTTAGAAAAAGTCGCATTAATCGCATAAAATTACAATGACAGTCGCATGGAATTATGAAAAAATGCACGAAAGTTCGAATTAAATTTTTTAAGATAATGAAAAAAGCAGTTTTCAAATATTGTTTGCAAAATCACAATCAACTTTCAAGTAAAAACAATATTTTCAATAAGAGTCCTTCAGCCTGAAGGATTTAGAATCTGGATTTAAAATATTACTGTCTGAAGTTTTAAACTTGTCAACTTGGATTATTTTCAAAAGAGAGAAGTTTACAATTCACATTCATTTTTAACTTCAAGAACATACATTTTGAAAATTTTAAACATGAAATTACTGAACAATTAGGGCTTTAAATTTGAGACTGTATAATTTGAATATGAAATTATTTCTTTTTTAATAATTGCGACTTCACATCCCAAAATGCTCTTGAAGCAAGGAAAATAGGGTGATTTTTTACGAAAATAGAGAAATACAAAGGAAATAAATCTTTTTGAATAAAATTTAAAATATTAAACTCAATTTGGAACGCTTTAAATTCTTCAGATTTCAAGTCGAAATATATTGCATTTTCAAAAAACTAGTTGAATTTTCAACCAAAAGAGATGAATTCTCAATCCAAAGACGAATTAAAAAAAAAACAAGAGTTAAGTTTTCAAATTAAAAAGACGAATTTTTTTAAAAACGATTGAATTATCCATCTAGAAGGTTTAATCTTTAACAAGAAGATACATTTTATATCAAAATAGGTTAATTTTCAACGAAAGAGTCGAGTTTTCAGTCTGAAAAGTCGATTTGTCTAGAAACAATTTGACTTTTAAATACGAAAAGATGAATTTTCAACAAAAAGTTAATCTTCAACAAATAAAGATGACAGAACTATTAAAAAAAATAGATAAACTTTGAAAAAAAGTTTCAACCAAATAGTTGCATTTACTACCAAAATAGTTCCATTTTTTACCAAGTATTTCAATTACACTAGTTTACAAAATTAAAAATGTTTTCTGCCCACTACATCTTAATATGATTTTTATGCATTTGGCATCAATGTCCAAAATTTTTTTTTCAATTTTCAGGGTTGTTCCGACATTTTTGAGTATATTTCGAGTTCTAATTGACGTTGTGGACTAAAGTTTTCAAATCGGTCCAGTAGTTCAGATGGTAGCAATTTTTAAAAGTTTGACAATTTGTAGTTTTTGGCAAAAAACGAGGTCGACAATTCACATATCGTCCTGGGAAGAATAGAAATCGCAAATATTAGCCAACTTATTAAAATCGCGAGTATCTGAACTACTGGGTCGATTTAAAAACTTCTGAATTCGAGATGTACTCAAAAACATCGGAGCAACTCTGAAAATTAAAAGAAAATTTTTCGGACATTGATATCTCGAAAGCAATTCCACAAAAAAATTTTTTAATGTGATTTTCGTGTTTATTGGGCCAAAATACATGGGAAAATTACAGTGAGATATGGTGGGCAAAATGGCTGTAAACTAGTGTTATCAACCAAAAAGTTGCATTTTTAACCCAAAAAGACAAAAATTTTCAACAAAGCAGATGAATGTTTAATCAAAAAGGATGACTTTTGAACGAAATAATTTTATTTTCTACCAAATGGTCGACATTTCTAATAAGAGATAAATCCTCAACAAAATAGTTAATTTTTTAACCAAATAGTTGAATTTTTAAGTTAAAAGACGAATTTTTTATAAGACAGTTATTTTGCAACAAAAAAGTTGATTTTCAACCAAGAAAAATGATTCTTAAACAAAAGGAGATGACCTTTCCAACATAAAAGATGAATTTTCAATCTAAAAGAAAAGAAATGTTGTATCTGAGAAGACGAATGTTCAACAAAACAGTTAAATTTTTGACCCAAAAAGATAACTTTTAGACAAAATAATTATATTTTCAACTAAATGGTCGAATTTTCAAATATAAGAGATTAAACTTCAACCTAAATATTTTAAACCAAAATAATTAAATTTTCAAGCATAAAAGACGAATATTCTACAAAACAGTTGAATTTTCATCCAAAAAGGATGACCTTTTTTACAACATAGTTGAATTTTTAACAAAAACGTTTATTTTTAACCAAGAAAGTTGAATTTTCAACAAAAAAAGATGACCTTTTACGTCGTAAAAGAAGAATTTTCAATCCATGAGGATCGATTTTCTATCCGAAAAGAGAAAACCATTGAATTTTCAAATCAGAGATTGAACCTCCATAACATAGTTGAAATTTTATCCAAATAGTTGAATTTTCAAACAAAAAGACGAGATTTGTACAAATCAGTTAAATTTTTTACAAAAAAGTTAATTTTTCTACCAAAAAAATACTTTTTAACAAAATAATTAAATTTTCAACAAAATAGTAGAATTAATTTTCTTATTGGGTTCTAATAATTTAGTTCGCATTTAAGTGAAAAAAAAACGAGAAAAAGGGAAAAACGGGAAGTTTCTTGAAAACCTGAGAAAAAAAGGAATTCTTAAAAAAGGGGAAAATATGAATAGGGGAAACTATAATTGAATTTGAAATTTATTGATTTCAAACGGTTCAGACCAAAAAATGTCCGACTATTGAGTCTTGCAATTTGAATATGTAAATGAAAACTTTGAATACGAATCCGCAAAATTAGACACTGTACAATTCCGAACGCTATTAATGTAAAATTTTCTAAGTATAAAGCTTTAATGAGAAATGATTCAATTTTTAATGTTCTCAATTAAAATTGTGCAATTGTTTTTAGTTTTGAATTTTAATTCTAAAAGTTTCGTTGTGATTCAAATTGAAAATACGTGAACTTCTGAGAAAAACGGAGAAAGTCAATTAATCGAATTTTTCTTCAAAAATTCGAAAAATGTCTGAAAAGTCGCATAATTTTGAATTATTATTTTTATATTATCGAACTTCGCAGGCGGATGCTTTGTTTTAAAGTTATGAATTCTCTAGCGGCCTAGTTAATCCAATATGTGAAATAGAAGATGTTAAATTTTCAAAATATATCTTCTTTCCTGAATTATGATTCAAATAAAAGACAATGAAAATTCTTCGCCAAGAATTTCCCTGGCGAAATAATGGTGATAAATGATGGGTACTATATGCATCGGAAGAATTTTCCGTCAAATGCCAACTTGCATGACACCGATCCTGAGGAATTTCGTTTCCTCCTTCTATAATATTGAATCCGGCGCTCCCCATAAAAGTCTGAATTCTCAAGTGCTACTCGAACAACGATTCAAGATATTCCGAAGACATTATATTACAGTAATATTATTTTTATTACTCTTTTTATTGGATTGCCATTGTCGAGGAAACGACCTTTTACAATAGATCTCGCTACCCACGAAGGATCGACTTTGAAGATCAGAGTCGCGTGTTATTGGTAGTTTCCTTTCGTCGGTTCTGATTCTTTTTTTTTTTTATCTTAATGTAACAAAGAAACTGCAACCAAGGACCTTATTTCCTCCAATGCCATGCGGTGAGTTCGAAATAAACGGGCCAATTTCACGCGGCAACAATTCGATTTCGTGCGTGACGATCGATTGGCTTTCATGCATTACTCGTGAGAAGGCAGATCTAGTCGAATTAAGATTGAAGAAGCCGGCTATTCAATGCATATACTCAATTGATTATAATAATTAATGGCTTCAAAAGCTCATTAAATTTAACGATCTATTCAATTTTGTTAAGACGTTCTTGAAAAAAAATTTAAGCACGCTACCAACCGAGCAGCGCTGACTCCTGATTTTAAAGCTACAAATGTCCCTTTAGTCCGGGTGGCCGCAAAACTACATTTTCAAAATTCCCTGACTTTTCCCTGGCTAATTTTTCATTTTCCCATTATTAATTTTGATTTTTAAAATGATTATTCATTATAATCAGAGCTGTTATGGCCTAATTTACTTGAAAAATGTGAAAAAGTGACATATTTAAACGGAAAAAGTGGCTACTTTCTAACCCAAAAAGTGACTAATGTGTATTAATAATGTGACTAATGTTCCCTTGAATTGAAAAAGTATTCATAATACTTCAAAACAATTGACGTTAAATTCAAATGGATTGGAAAATATTGTATAAATCCACAAAATTCCATTAATTTCCGTACAATTATAGTAAATTTAGATAAATTTTTAAGGAAACGAGAAGAATTCAATGAAATTTGAAAAAATTTAAGTGAATTGTAAACAATTCAAACATGTGAAAAAATGCATCAGATTCAGTAAGCTTGAAACGAGCTGAACAAAATCAAAATAATCTATTAAATTCAGCGAATTTAGAAGAAATCAAGTGATTTAAACAAATTCAAGAGAATTCTAAAGAATTTAAAAGAATGTAAAAGAATTCAAGATAAATTAATAAGAACTCAAGGCGAATTCCAAATACCCTAAAATATAACAAATATTTTGAAATCCCATTAAATTACTGAAATCAATTGAAAATTTCTTGGGATTTTTTAAACTACCCTAAAATATTTTTAATCCTTTAAAATAATTTTAAACCCCTTGTAATTTTTTTAAAATCCTAAACATTTCTCGGACTTTTTGAAAATACCCTAAAATATTTCAAATGCTTTGAAATCATTAGAAATTCCTTGAAATAATTGGAAATCGCTTGAAACTCAGTAATCGTTCAGTAATTTGTTGGAATTTTTAAAAAGACACTAAAATCTTTAAAATCATTTTAAATTTCTTGAAACTTTGTAAAGCACTTGGAATTTTTAAAAATACACTAAAATCCTTAAAATCCTCTAGTTCACTTCAAATTATTGAAATCTATTAAAAATACCATAAGATATTTCAAATCCTTAAATTTTTTTTTTGAAATCTCTTGAAATTTTTTTGAAATCTCTTGAAATTTTTTGAAGCTCTCAAAAGTTTTTTGAACTTTTTTAGAATACCCTAAAATCTTTAAAATTCTTGTAAATAATTTGAAATTCCTTGAAATTTTTTAAAACTCTTAAAATTTTCTCGGGATTTTTAAAAACTTGAAAGTCTTTAATTCCATTACAAACACTTAGAATTATTGAAATCTTATTAAAATATCCTAAGCTAAATTGTTCTTGGCTTTTTGGAAAACTAATATCCTAAGATATTTCAAATCCTTAAACATTTCTTGATATCTCTTAAAATTTCGTAAAGCACTTAAAAAATTCATGGAATTTTTACAAATATCCTGAACTATTTCCAATCCCTTAAAATCATTTAAAATTGCTTGAAACTTTTTGAAGCTTTTGAAAATTCCTTGGAATTTTTCAAAATACCCTCAAATCCTTAAAATCCTTTGAAATGACTTCGAATTATTGACATCTATTAAAATTACCCTACGATATCTGAAATTTTTAAAATTATATTTAAATCTCTTGAATTTTTTAAAACTCTTAGAAATTTCTGGAAATTTTTTAAAATACCTTAAAATCTTTAAAATTTCTTGAAATTCCTTCAAATTATTAAATTAAATTCAAAATTGCTTTACATCTTTTAAAATAACCTAAAATATTTTGAATCCTTAGAATTCCATTTAACCTATTGAACTCAATGAAAAAGTCCTTATTTTTAATTTTAAAAAACCCCAACATGTTGAAAATCCTTTGAAATATTTTAAAATCTCTTAAAACTTTTTAAATCTCTTTAAAATGCCTTGGAATCTTTTTGAATGCCCAAAAATATTTCAAATTCTTTCAAAATCCCTTAAAACTTGTGAAAGTTCTTTAAAATTCCTTGGAAGTTTTAAAAATATACTAAAATTTTTTTAATCCTTTGGAATATACCTTCAAATTATTGGAATCTATTAACATTTTCTTGAAATCTTCTTAAATACCCTAAAATATTTGAAATCTTTTGAAATGTATCGAAATTTTTTGAAACTTTTCAAAGCTCTTAGAAATTTCCAGAAATTAAAAAAATACTATAAAATCTTCCAAATCCTTTGAAATCACTTCAAATTAATGAAATCTATTGAAAATTTCTTGGAATCTTTTAAAATACGATAATAGATATTTTAAAAATTCAAGAAAATGTAGAAATAGGTATAGACCCACAGACTAAAGTGATCTTTTCATTTAGAAAAGTGACTATAGTGACTTTATCTTTAAAAAGTGACTAAAAAGTGAATTAAGAGCCAAAGTGCGGCTGTGCGGCATTGCTAATTATTCTTGGCAGTTCTTGAAAGTCCTTTTTAAAGAAATTCCATGACTTTTACCATTTATTTTCAAAATCCCTGACTTTTCCATGACTTTCCCTGACAAAAAAAAATGTACAGACTTTTTTCCCTAATTTCCAGGTTTTCTCTGACCTGCGGCCACCCTGCTTTAGTGAAAGTACTGTCCGTCTAGAAATTAAAAAAAAAATAATAATAATAATGTGGATAATAAAATAATCGATCAAATAGATAGATTCCTCCTCTATTATGTGTAATTATTATGAGAAATTATTACTTCGATATTCCTTTACCTAAAAATACTTCAATATGCGAAAAGTGGAATAGATTTTCTTCAAATTCATAGACTAGACTACTCCATAAGATGGGATCAATGATATACTTTTAGTAAACCTTATCGCTAGAATTACGTCTCGAAATGCGAGAGAGTAAACCGTCTTATCGCCCCTTGATGTTCAACTCTCAGAGAATGTACTCTTTTCTCACAAAAATCTCATCACCTAAAAGATCATTTCTTCAACGCTATTACTTTTCCAAGAAAGAGATTCTAATCTTCAGAAAGTGGATTCCATCTCGTACTATTCAACTCAGAAACCAAAAAAAATCCAAAGTTTTAAAAATCTCTCCTTTAAAATTTCAATCGGCATTTATTTTTATCTTGTGTTTCAGAGGTTTAGTTTTATCAAAAGTAATCGATAAAAAGGCGAATCAAGTAGGCCCGACCACTCCTGATATTAAATAATCTATACCTTCTAGTTTTCTACGATGATAAATCAACATTGCTATTTTTGAAAATCGTCCTGAAGCCCAATTTCAATGATATAGACTCATACTTCTCATTAGCGTGAAAGAAAATCCGATTTACATATTTCAATTTTTTTTAATTATTAGAAAACAAGTACATTTTGTGAATTATGGACCGCACTTATTATCAAATATTTGCAAAACTACAGAAAAATAAAAGATTAGTTTTGGTTAGGATACACATAAATTCACTCTCCAACTATGTGAGTTATAACTTTTGTTTAATAATTTTACGTATTTTCATATTTATAGCAGTTTTAATGGTTTCTGTTAAAAAATATGTGATAAATAACCTGTCTTTGTCAACAATGGAACCACCAATGCTTTTTATGGATTGGTAGAAGCACTACTAAAATTATAATTATCGAATTATGTACTATTTTTATCGATACTGTCTAGTTTAAAAAATAGAAAACAGACTTCATAGCCCAAAATACTCTCATAACAGGGGAAATTAGGTGGTTCTTCACGAAAACCAGGGTAAGAATACAGGAATATATCCTTTTTGATAAAATTAATGTAGATATCATATTTATAATATTTCAAGTAGAACTATATGACTTTTTCAATAAAATAGTTGAATTTTCAACCAAAAACAAGATGAATTTTCTACTAAAAGAGATGAATTCGAGGACGATGAATTTCAACAGAAGAGCTGAGTGTTCAAGTTAAAAATGATAATTTCTTAGAAAACATTTGACCAAATAGTTGAACTTTAAAGAAAAAGGGGTGATTTTTTTAAAACCTGAATATGAAACCAAAACGACAAATTTTCGACAAAACACTTGAATTTTAAAAATTTATTTTTAAGAATTTGAAAAAAAGATAATTTTAAATTAAAAAGTTTATGTTTCTATAAAATTGTTGTACTTTCATGTCGAAAAGATGACATTTTTTCTACAAAACAGTTGAATTTTGAAACCCAAAACATAAATTTTCAAGAAAAAAGTTAATTTAGAACCAAAGAAATAAATCTTCAGCCAAAAAAAAATAATTTTTTACAAAGTAGTCCAACTTTTAACCAAGTAGTTGAATTTTCAACAAAAGAGTTGAGTTTTCAAGTTGAAAAGTCGAATTTTTTAGTAAACATTTTACTTTTCAACCTTAAAAGATCAATTTTTAACAAAAAAAGTTAATTTTCCAACAAGAATAGTGAATTTTTCAACAAAAAGGATGAATTTTTGAATTTCCAAACAAATAATTAATCTTTAACCCAAAATAGGAGAATTCTGAACTAAAAATATAATAATAGACTTTTGAATTTAAAAAAGTTGAATTTCAACCAAAAAATACAAATTTTCAACAAAATAATTGAATTCTTCACAAAAACATGTTAATTTTCAACTAAACAGTTGCATTTTTAACCAAGAAAGATGAAATGTCTACCAAAAGATGAATATTTAAACCAAAAGCACGAATTTTCAAGAACAAGAGTTTAATTTTCAAGCCAAAAAGATGAACTTTCAAAAAAGTTGAATTTTCAAACCAAAAATATGAATTTTCTACCAAACTAACAGAATTATCAACAACAAAAATACGAACTTTTAAAAAAACAGTTGAATTTTGAAGCCAAAAGAAGAAGAATCTACGAAATCGTTGAATTTTAAACTAGAAAATTAATTTTCAACCAAAAAGTTTATTTTCAAACCGAAAATATGAAGTTTCTACTAAACTTAAAAAATAACAGTCCAATTTTAGACCAAAAAATGTTAATTTTCTAACAAAGTAATTAATTTTCAACCAAACGGGATGAATTCTGAATACAAAATATAATAGTAGACTTTTTAAACAATGAGTATTAACATTTAACCAAAAATAGATGGATTTTCTCATTGGGTTCTATATGAATTCAATTCACATTTAAGCGAAAAAACGAAAAAATAGGAAGTTTCTCGAAAATAGGGGAAAAAAGAGGAATTCTTTTTAAAAAAAGGGAGAGAAGATAGGAATATAAGAAAGATTGTGAAGTCTAAAAAAAGGTTAAGTGGCTGGTACTAGCCGACTGTCTCCTATAATTTACGATTTTTATGAAAATTATATTGTTAGCTCGTAAATTTGTCCAAAAGAAAAGTAATATCATGTAAATTCCTCTCATTACCGATTCGAATTCATTTGTACAATGAATGGCACTAAATTTCCCACGAGGACGGAAAGGGACTGTCGATCGCTCTTGGTAGTTTCCTATATTTAATTGATAGGAATTTCGTTTAGGAATTCCCAGAGGTTTTGCGAGTGCGAGCACGTGTTCGACACGAACCCTCTGGAGGTTTTAACCTACCTACTGCATGCAAGGGTTTAACTTTTTCTCCAACTACTATAATTGCCAGGTTTCATGGACAGCCTAATGGTGGCTATTCGTCGTTTTGCCAAACGCAAAATAATATCCTCGTTTTTACCACGCTATATGCGTTACATCTCCATTTACTCTTAATTTTTAACGCCATTAAAAAACGCAAAATATTTCTTTTGAAAAATATTGTTTTTTTAAATACCTTTTACCACTGGGTGCAACGAGTCGAAATAAAAAGTAAAGATATCCCTTGACTTACCTGAAAAAGAAAGAAACAAAAGTATTAAAAGCGCTGTATAAAGTTTATACTTATATAACTTACTAGAAATACATTGTAAAAAATTTGGGGAATTTTCCCCGCTCTTTTTTGGAGAAAATTCCTCTTTTTGGGTTAAAAACACGTTTCCATGAGAAATTGGGGAACTTTCCCAAAAAAATAGATAAATCCCAGAAAAATTAGCAGATATTTCCTATGAGAAGGAAGTTTTTTTTTCTGTTAAAAAAATATGTTTGTTTAGTTTTTAATTAATTGAAATAATTGATAATGTAATAAAAAAATTGATTAATATTATTATATGAACGAGGAAAAGCTTATTCATTTAAAAATTTATTTTTATCTCAAAAATTGTAAAACTTTTGTGAAATTCCCGGCCAAAAACTGAATTCACTGTCATTTCCCGGTTTTGCCCAGTGAAAAAAATTCCGGTTATTTCACGGTTTTCCCAAGCCAGCAGCCACCCTTTATTAATGAATAAAATAAACTTTAGACATTATAAGGAACATTCACCAAATTGCTGATATTAACTTTTAACTAAATTATCCGAAATTTTATCAAAAACTTCTTGGAGAAAGTTCTTCAATTTTTAGGAAATATTCCCCAAAATATGTGGGGGAAAGATTGACAACTTCTAGGAAATATTTCACACAATTATTGCGGAATTTTGTCCACAATATTTGGAAAGACTCCTAACTGGTAGGAAATATTCCAAGCCTTTAATAGAAAATTTTATCCAAAATTTTTGCGGAAAATTCCTCCATACGTGGGAAATATTCCACACTATTATTGGGGAATTTCCTCAAAATATTTGGGAAAAGTTCCACAACTTTAAGAAAATATTTCACACCATTGCATTACTGGGAAATTTTCACCACAATATTTATGGAAAGTTTCCCAAATTTTAGAAAATATTCTCCAAGATATCTTGGGGAACTTTCCTCCAAATTTGTTAGAGAAAATTCGCAAACTTGGCTGTCATTTTCGTTACCATATTTTTGGGGAAAATTTACCCAACAAATATTTACAGTTTAGGAATCACTTTTCAGAAGAACTATTTCTTAAGTACTTGTATGTCTAATAATGAGAAAACTCTGAATGCAAGCTTTTTTTCAAGTAAAAAATTTACGTGAAATTACATTCATTTAAATTTCCGCTTTAATTTTTCATTACACTAAAAGGCCGGAATTGTCGGTTTATATTACAAGCATACACGAGGTCGGTAAACTATGTTCCGGAATGCGTTTGACGAGTAGCCGTATAGTTAGTAACTACCGCATAACATGCATTGTTGGTTTTTATGTTAGTAGTAGATGCACTTTATACATCTCATTTTCCTCGTGTTTACACACACACATATGTGTAAAATACATATTGGCGTGCGTAACGTAAACGGCGTTGGCGTTACGCTCTAACAGTCACGACCGCCAATTGGGAAAGGAACAGATTGTTAGCAATATAATTGCTTATATAGAAATCGCCATGCAAATTTATTGAACAACACAACCTTTTTCCATACACACTTCGTTGCATGTAGTTTCAACTTTCAGCTGGCGTTGCATAAAAAAGGGGTGTAGAAAAAAGTTCAATGTATTTAGATTTTGAGCAATGTTATAATTTATTCTCTTGCAACTCTTAACGCCTTCCTTTTCCTTAAGAAAAACATTGTTATTAGAAAATAAAATATATTGCAATTTTAATATAAATTCCACGGAAGCAGTTTGCAGGTACGAATTTTGAGAGTCAAGATACGAAAAATAAAAATATCTTTTCGCTTAAGTTTACAATTTTGTGATTTTAATTTTTTTTTTCAACAAAATAAAATAAATGTAGAAAAAGAAACTATGCAGAAGCTAGAAAAAATTACAATGATGTAATAGAAGCCAATATTGAAGGTTCTGTAGTAGTGAAATTGTGGCAAACATACACTAACTTTGAAATAGTCAAAAAATATTGTTGTTGTTCTTATAACAGTTGTTCCCATTTTGAATTCTCCATTAATGTAATTACTCAGAAGCTAGAAAAATTTGTAATGATGTACTAAAGTCAACTTTGATTGTGCTGTAGTGAATTTGAGGCAAACATTAGAGAGTTTTTAATTTTCACGCGACCAAGTGCTTTGCAATTTTCATTTAAATGCTGCCTCATTAAGTGAAGTATGTAAAATAAAAGTAGAACGTGCAAAAAGCCGCAAAAATATATTTTTTTGCTTGTCCAAAATGGTTTGTCGGACTGAATCTCTCCGCCCAACCTCACAGTAAAAACTAGACATTCATTTTTATCCGAAATCCTTTTTTGGGCGTTCTAATATGATCTCACAAATAGTCTACTTTAGTATCAGTTTCTATCTTGTTTAGTTTACTAATTTCAGATTGATAAGTGAACCGAGATACTGAACTACTTTAATTCCGAGTTTACACCTTAAAAATAATTGGCGTTACCGTATAAGGAAAAGGGTCATAAAAGGCTTTTACATTTGGCCCAAAATAATTGTTGTGTCTTTAAGGTAGGCTTCAGAAATCCTTTATAGAAGAATGTTCCATAGCATCAATTTTTTTCTGAGTAAAATCTAACAAGAAAAAGTATTATGTATCATATAACATTCAGCTATAAGGACTGATAAAAAAATGGAGACTGATTCAATTTGCAGTTGGCATGAAGTGCAGACTTAATCCGAGTCTAATTCAATAATTGCTTGGTGGCACATGCGCGCATACTTCAAATACCCAACGCAATTACTGTAAGTGTAAAATAATTCTCTTCTTACAGCAGCAGTGAGTGCACTGCGATATTACATAATCGTGTGCAATGAATGGAGATTTCTAACCGTAAGTCGAAACTCTCAGTGCCGGATATCCTCCTCTCTCTAGTCTAGAGGAACAGTATATATCCCGAAGGGAATCATCAAAGGGCACGCGATGATTCCTCGACTGTGCGATTCTCACTTGCGGCGCGGAATGCGGGATTCGAGATTTCCGGTGATTTCGAGATTCGACGAGTAACGTCACGCGAGGCTCTGAACTCTGCTTTACCCCAATGCAATATAAACGACTTGGGGTAAAATGGGTAGGCGTGGTTCGGATTATCTATGGACTTAGACAAAAGCTCTATCTTCTGTGCTCTATATATACGATTCGATTCCCCTTTCACCTGGCTGAAGTTTGCAAAGTTTACAGAAAACGAATCAAGAACACAATTTCTTCGCGCAAAAACTAAAATTGTAATGTTCAAAATGGCTCCATTCAATGTTGGAAGATACCTAAATAGGTTTCATTACCGTAGGCGTAGGTCTAGAACTTCCGAAACACACCCCAATTCAACCGCTAAGAATGCAAAAAATCATAAAAAATTATATAACTTCAAGACCTAAAATATCACTGACGATAATAGAATTATTTGTTGTGGAAATGGTGCTTAAAATTTATCACCCCCCTACCTCTTCCGGAACACACCCCCATGCAACCTCTAAGAATTGAAAAAATTATCTAACTCCCAGACCTATAATTGTATTGTTGATAATAGGATCATTTGGTGCTAAAATTATGCCGTAAAAGTATCACCAACCTACGTCTATCGGAACACACCCTACAATATCAACCCCTAAGAATAGAAAAAAAAACATAAAAATGCCCCGACTTACAAAATTAAAATTTTATGGCTTAAAATATCTCCACTTGATGTCCAAAGATACTCAAACAAGTTTCATCCGCCTAGTTCTTCTTCTGGAATATTTCAACCAAGCTATATTTCTATTTAATTATTATTATTATTATTATACCATTAAGCCATTTCCCTTTCGGGGTAGGCGTGACTTGCTCGGTTGGAAAGTAGTGGGATAGGTATATAGGTGTAAAGTAGGTCGTTATATGGTATAAGGTAGATAGGTATATAGGTGTATGTGTTATGGTATAGATATTTTAGATTGATCTGGAGTTTTCGTGTTATTTATTCAAATAACACGTTCACTCCGCAACACTGCTCCGACCCAGGTTGCTGATCAATCTCTCTAGCGATCCCCCCAAGTGAGGAGCCTCACAAAATTGTTATGTATGGTTCCCCACTTGGGCCCATTAGTATCCAAGGTCTTTGTTTCAGGCATCATTCACTCTATTGTCACTCTGCTTATAAACTATTTGTCGCCACACATTTCTGTCCTGGCATACTACTCTAGCTTCATTTACGTCCATGCATTTCTTCATGCAAGCTCTTCTGTTCCTATAACTTCTTATGTCTCTTCGGATCAATGTCTCATTTACAGATTCTAACCATTCTTTCGGCGGTCTACCTCTGGGCATTCTGCCATTTACTTTACCTTTATATACTTGCTTCGTCAGTCGTTCATCTTTCATTCTTTCAAGATGTCCGAACCATCTTAACTGATTTCTTTCCCATATGTCAACTAGCGTGTCTCCTGTACCACATTCTTTGAGGATTATCTCGTTTCGGACTTTGTCCATCAGTGTTTTTCCGCATATTATGCGCAGAGGTTTCATGCCGATCGCGTTGATTTTACTCCTGTCCTTTTCTTGACAGGTCCATGCCTCGCTACCGTATAGTACAGTTGGTACGAATATGGAATTATGTATGGCCATTTTAGCTTTTTTTGATATGTTTTTATTCGTGAGGATGGATCCTGCTCTACCGATAACCTGCTTACCCTTATTTATGCACCTATCTAATTCCCCATCTATTTTTCCATCGCTAGTGAAAAGACTACCTAGATATACGTACTTGTCAACTTGTTCTAATCTCACATCATCTAGGACAATGTTGCATATTGTTTTCTCACTTTTTCCCTCAAAAACCATGACTTTCGTTTTATTCACGTTAATTTTGAGGTCCATGTTCTTCATGCTTGTGTTAAGTTTATTCAACATTCTTTGCAAGTCTTCGACTGATTCTGCCATAACAATCTTGTCATCTGCGAAAGCCAACCCACGTACTTTGACGGTTTCGAGATCTATACCTTTTTCGTTGAAGAGGGCAGTTCTTAGACACTTATCCATGAATATGATAAATAGCCACGAGGACATAACGCATCCTTGTTTCACGCCTTGCATAATATCGAACCAGTCACTCAGTTTCCCATTTACCCTTACACTTGCTTTACTACCCGTATATATTGTTTTTATTGCTTGTAGGAGCCCTCCATTCACTCCATACTCTTTAAGGACTTCCCAAAGTTTACTTCTATTTACCGTGTCGAAAGCTTTTTCTAGGTCAATAAATGCACAGAAAACTTTCTTTCCTACTCTCAAGCTTTTTTCTGTGATCTGTCTTAGGCTAAATATCTGATCTGTACATGATCTTCCTGGCATAAATCCACTTTGGACTTCCCATATCTTCTCTTCTGTAATTTCCATTACCCTACGAATAAGTATTTTTGAGTATATTTTACTTACGGTACTTAGTAGGCTGATACCTCTGTAATTACTGCAGTTGCTTTTATCTCCCTTTTTATATATTGGTACAATAATCGCCTTTCTCCAATCGTCTGGGACTTCTCCTGTCTCGAAACATAAATTTATCAATTCGCACAACCTGTCTTACCGTTTTCCAAGTTCTTAATTATATCTCTGACCTCAGTGACACTGACTTTTTCAATTGGGTTTTCTAATGCATTATGTTCAATGTCGTAGTTTTGTTGCCCTATATCTTCACCTCCTAATAGTTCTTTAAAAGAGTCTTTTAAAGCGTCTACTATCCCGTCTATATCATATAGCATTTCACCTTTGCTGTTTCTCATGCTAAAAAACTCTGTACTTTTACTTCCCTTCATCTCTTTAAATAATAGTTTCATAATTCCTTCAAAGCAGTTTTTTATTTTGTTCTCTTCTTCTGTTCTGGTTTTCTCTTTACTCTCTTTTAAAATTTAAAAAAATGCCGAATTCAGCCTACAAAGACGAAATTTCAACAAAATAGTTGAATCCTCACAAAAACAGATTAATTTTTAACTGAACAGTTGCAATTTTAACCAAAAATGAATACGTTTCTACCAGAACAGATGAATTTTTAAACCAAAAAGACGATTTTTCAGGTGCAATTTTCAACAAAGGACGATTTTTCATTTAATAAAGAAAAAAATGGACTGAAATGATGAATTTTCTATCCACAAAGAGGAAATTTCAACAAAACAGTTGAATTTTCGCCTATGAAAAGTTGACGTTTAACACAATAGTTGAATTTTCCACAAAATAATTAAATTACCTTAAACCAAAAAAAGATTAGTTCTCCACAAAAAATGTATTAGTTGATATTTCAAAAAAAAGTAATAGTTTTAATTTTAAATAAAACCCAGGTGATTTCAAATGAAAAATACGAATATTCTACGAAGCACTTCAATTATCCGACCCAGAAAGAGGAATTTTGAACAAAACAGTTGAATTTTCAACAACAAAAAAAAGATTTTTTATCAGAATTGTTGAATGTTCCATAAAATAATTAGAATCGCGATAAAAAAATAGTGAGATTTTCTTATTGGGTTCTATTAGTTCAGTTCGCATTTAAGTGAGAAAAACGATAAAAAGAGGAAAAGATGGGAATAGGAGAAAGACTTTGAAGTCTGGGATAAATAAATAGGAATTTCATAATCTATAGACTGACGATTGATAGTTTAAGTAAACATTAAAGTTCATTTTCAATACTTTGAAAATATTAGGTTATAAAACTGGAAATTTAGCTTCGAAAATAAGGTGGATTTTCCACTCTCTACTTTTTGATTATTCTGAACTAAGGTAAGCGGTGTGATGGCTGGCCACTCGGCTTGTTGAACATTATTATTTTTAAAATAATTACGATAGATTTAACGAAAAACTTTTGGATTTTAATTGAATATGTGGATTAAAGAAACACTATATATTATATATTAGTCTTTCAACCTTAAAATGATGTCTATATACCGATAAATTGGTGGCCAATATCGTGAATAAAGCGGAAACATAATGATTGACCACGCAATACCTGAAAAGCAAATGACAAATATGATGGAAAAAATGCATTTAAAATGGTTTAAACTTTGAATAACCAATCATTATACAATTTATAAGCTAACCACTTTGCTTTAAAAAGCAGTAATCCATACAATAACCTGACTGCATTTCACCACATTTCAGTGGCCAATCATACTACCATTTGCCTATACTAATCACTATATGTCGTCGTGGCCAACAATTGTACTGATTACCCTATAACAACATACACAAAGTGTGTCAGACTACGCAACATCTTAGGCTCTCTAAAAATCCCACACCTAAAAAACCAAACGCAGCAAAATGAAAAAAAAAACTCAAGAACCCGAAAATAAACATAAAATGCCGTTAGTGTCTTAAGATTCAACTTGCAGTAAAACAAACGTACCTCACGATTATATAATAGCCAAAAAACTCGTTTTCTCTTGAGCAAATAAAAGTTTCATAAAATTTGTTCCGAGAAGTAGTTGGCAGTGATTTCTGAAGCAGTGTTTTTCCGTGATAATCAGCGAGGTGATCGACGCGAACATTTATCGAGGTGCGGAGAAGCGTGCTTCAACAATGAAATAAATTTTTTCGCCGAGGCGCACCGAACTAATTAAGCAAATGCGTGGAGGCCCGTAAAGTTTCTCTCGTTGAGTCCGGAAGAGCACTCAGGGTTAATAATCCAAATGGAAACCATCGCATCGGCTGTGTATGTATGACCCGGACAAAATACCTGCCACGTTTCTCTATGCGAAAAGTGAAGTCCCAAGAGTTATGTTACTATATCAAATGCCAAAGAGTTTCACTCAATGCGTGAAACTTTCGTGTATGTAACGTACTAACTTTCGCTCGAAATTATTTATGCATTAGAGTTTTTATGTAATCATAAACTCATAGGGATCACAACGGTTCAGCACACTCAGAAAAAAATTGTCTTAGACATATAGATGAAAATTTGGTTGATTCAACAAAATATTTGATCGACTCAACCAAATTTTTCGGTTGAATCAACTAAATACTCCATCTACCAAAAAACTTGGTTAAAACAACCAAAACATTTTTTTGGGCCAACTCGATATTTTGTTGTCCATGTAATAACCATATTCTATGATTGAAAATTGTGTTTTTTTTTATAAAAAAAGTTTACAACTTTTTGCTGAATAATGGTTTTCTGTTTGTTTGAGAATTAATTTGCTTATACCTGAAGGTGTAACTATTACATTTTTTATTGAAAATTGATCTTTTTTAGTTGAAAATTCATGTATTTTGTTGAAAATTCGTCTTTTTTGGTAAAAATTAAGGTTTTTTGTTGAATATCAATCTGTGTGTTTGCTCCGATCTCGCACCAAAATAACGTTCTTTAATTTGCAGAATTCTTTAAAAATCCCAATATGATTGGTATTTTTCACTATATTCAAACTCGTTATCATGACACAATAAAGAAACAATTGTCTGGAAGCTGTCATTGACTCTTGGCGCTACTTTCTTCTATGTAATATTCTCAGACGTTAATAACACGAAGAATATAACGTCACAAACATTCTCCAATAACTTTAAATTTAACTATTTTGTTTATAATTCTTGTTGTTTTGTTGTTGTAAAAAATGAAGCTTTCTTGGTTGAAAATTGATGCTTTTTGGTTGAAAATGCAAATACTTTGTTGAAGATTAATCGGTTTTGGTTGAAGATTCAACTATTTTGTTAAAAAAGTGAATTATTTGGTAGTGAATTTTTTTTCTTGATAAATTTTATAGAAAATTCGTCTATTTACGTGGAAAATTTATCATGTTTGTTTAAAATTCATCATTTTCGTTGAATATTCAACTTTATTGTTAGAAATTCGTCCTTATTAGTTGAATTCAACTGATTGAAAAATTTATTTTTTTTGGTTGAAAATTAATTTTTTGAACTGGAAATTTACCTATTCCACTTTTGTTTGAAAACTTTTCTTTTTTAGCTGAAAATTCAACTATTTAGTTGAAAATTCACGTATTACGTTGAGAATTCAGCTTTTTGGTAAACATTCAAAATGGACAACAAGTTGACAAAAGCGATTTTTTCCCGTATGGGAAATATATGGGAATATATGGGGGAAATGTTGAAGGCGCAACCCTTAAATATAATTTTTTCAATACAAATAATACTTTTCTTTTATTTGAACAAATTTTGGCCTATCATAGTACATTTCTTTCTTTCTAGATTTTAAATGCTTAAAATTTAGCGTACCCATAATTTAGATATTTTGAAAATCCTTTTTAGTCTAAACTAATTCTTGCTACACCGACCAGGATTCGATATTTCTGACATGGAAAATACCGCCCATAGATACAAAAAATCATTAATGCACTTATAAGACCACTTTCCATCCCTGTAAGCCAATGGAACATCAAAGCATCCATTTAGCATATTTTGCCCATAGAATCTCATTTTCTTAAAAAGCATCTTGTTAGGTGTAGGGTTGAACGATCAAATCGAACTATCTTCACTGCACTGCCAATTTTCACCATTTTTCACAAAATGTCTTTCCGAGTACAAAAAATTTGTTACGTATTATTTGATCACTTCTAGCGATCATAATTGTCTATTACAATTTATCTGCCTTAGTTTATTAAAACCATATATGGTTGTAATTAAAGAAACAAACAGTGGAACTAATTATGCAAAAATATATATAGGGTAAATCGGGCCAAGATCGACCGCCGGGGCAAAAGCGACTTTGCAAATAACATTGCTATTCCTTAATAATTTTAATTCTTCTTTGCATCACATAATCCATTTTATTAGAGATCTGGTGAAATGGTTATTGCTATAATTTACTATAAATTTGGTCGACAATACGATCAAATCTAACCCCAAAAAAGGCGTGTAAAATATACAGATTCAATTTATTTCTTAACGACTTAGCAGAATGTCAATTTTTTCAATGAAAAAAAACATTGTCGGTCTTGCCCATGCCTTGACCATTTTCGCTTTTGCGGGTCAAGACCGAGAGAATACAGCTTCTTAGAAATATGTATTTCAATTATTAAATCATTGTTTTATTGAGCTAATAAATACGTATAGAAATAAAATATCCAATAATGTGAGACTCGAAATAAAGAAAAAATTGATCAATTCCACGTTTTATTACCTTTTTATGGAGCAATGAATGTAAACCCAATCATCTTGCCCCGGTCTACTCTAATCTTGACAATAATGGATTGAAGATATATCAATTTTGATTTCCTCCTGGACAAGCTTCTTAAGATTCTGACGGATTCGAAGATAAATTGCGAGAATACTTTTCGCGATCTTATGCCGTCAAAACTGAGAGTTTACTAAAGATCTGTTCATCTGTCGGTGACATGAAGCTTTATCTTTCTGTCGGCGGTTATCCCACTTTTGTAGGGATGGGAAGATGACAGAGAGGAAGCAATGCAGAATGGAATTTCATTTAGCCGAGTTGCAGGTGGGCACGTCAAAGAGATTCTATCGTCGCATACACTCAACTGTAACATTCTGTTTATATCATAACATACGAACGTGCCATGTGCAAACAGAATTGTTACGGGTACGTGGAGTACCTCAAATCATGGAATAAAATCAGAGTGCACATACAGCAACTATAAAAGTACATAATGGAATTTCTCGTTATACTACGAAAATTGTTTTGTTGGTATTTTTTCTACCAACATTTTGCTTAGCTCAATAAAACTTTCGTTTGGGACGAAGAGAATGAACAGTTAGTAAAAAGTTAGGTGACGGGGGACTAACAAAAAGAGTCGAGAAAGGGAAAAATGGAGGATATGTTACTGGAATGTGGCAGGCTTAAAAAAAATAGGTAATTTATGAGAAATTTGGAACAATGGGAAGTAATAGTAATGATAGGGACGTGCCTAGATGAAATGGGTTGTGAATGAGTAAAAGGAAGGTTACCAAGAGGTTACATGTGGCAGGTTCAAAATGCAAAGAGGAAGAATGGAAAAGGCAGAGTAGTGGTAGGAATAGTGATGGGAGTAAGGAAGGAATGTATAACAAGGAAGGACAGAAAATACATGAAAGATATGAAAAACATGAAATAACAAAAAGTAGGATTAATAGTAGAAGACGTAAAGATGGGAGGAGGGACGTGGAAGATAGTGGGAGTGTATGTGAACGGTGATGTGCAGCAGAAATCAGCAGATAAGAGACCTCATGAAAAAAAGGACATCAAGTTTGTAATGAGAGGAGATTTAAATACTATAAAAGGAGATAGAAGAAGAAGGGAATTGAGAAAAGAGCGTAGATGAAAATCAAAAGACAAAATACTGAATAGGAAGGGAAAGAAATTGTTAAAGAGGATTATATATAGATTCGGATCACTTTCCCATAACAGTAACCTTAGAGGAAGAAAGGAGTAACAAAACGGAAGTAAAGGTAAAAAGTGCAGGAAGAGGGGATTAGTCAATATGAGGAAAAGAAAAGTTTAAGGAAAAGGTAAAAAATATCAAAATGGAAGAGGGAAATGTAGACGAAGAGATGGAAATAACGATAGGAGAAATAAAAAGAGTGTTTGAGGCCACAAGCAAAAAAGAAGTACGTGAAGGAGGGGTAGAAGTGGATGGGATGAGGAATTTAAAGAGAAGAAGGAAGTGATAATAGAATTAAGAAAATTGAGAAAAGGAAAAAGTAGTGGAGAAGAATATGGGAGAAAAAGAAGGAGTACACGCCAACATTGTATAAAGTATATGTAAATATTTCATCGGAGAGGTTAAAAAAATATTTTGAGAGGAAAAGATACAGACACACAATCAGACAAGGTTTAGGAAAGGTATGGGGTGATTGACAACATATATGTTCTAAATTATCTGGTAAATAAAAGGATTACGAGAATGAAAGGTGGAAGGATAGCAATGTTTATGGACTTAGAGGCAAAGTTTCACGCATTGGATGGAGTCGAGATAGAAAAAGTTTGGTGACAAAGAAGATAAGAGTGGGTTTAATAAAGAGAGTATCAGAAATTTTTACAGGGACAAAAGGCAGGGTAAAGGTAGCAGAGCTAGTCGGAAATAGTTTCTGGTTAGCGAGAAGAGTCAGAAAAGGTCCTCTGATCCTACTTTTATTTAACATATTAATCTCAGGCGTAAAAGGAGAAATTAAGAGAAAAGAATGTGGATGAGTTAGGATGAGAAAAGATATATACACTGGCATATACCGACGATATAGTGTTAATGGCAGAGGATTAAGAAGGCATGGCGGGCTTCGTTACAGGATTAGAGAAATACTTAGATGGGAAAAAGGTGAATGCAAATGTAGAAAAGACAATGATAAAGAGGTTTAGAAAGGGTGGACGGAGAAAAAAAAATGTTGACTGGGAGATGGAAGGGAGTAAAGTTAGAGGAAGTAAAGGAGTTTAAATATTTGGAATATATCTCGCAAACAAATGGAGATCATAGAGTTCATATAAGAGAAAGGATAAAAAAAGCGGCAGGGGTAATGAAACAGATACAAGGAGTAGGAAAAAGAATATTAAAAAAGATTGGAGAAGGAGAATGTGGTTATTTTATACGCTGGGACGACCGGTGCTGCTATGGAGCAGAGGTATGGAGATGGTAGGAAAGGAATGAGATTTAGAGATTACAAGAAAGGTACATAAGGTGGACGCTAGAGGTAGATTGGAGGACGTCTGCATGGTGAGAGAAGAAGCGCAAAGGTATAAATTAATTACTAGAGCAGTTCTTCTTTAGAGAGTGCTTTAGGGCAAGAAATACAAGAGAAGGGACTGGAGAAAACTATGAAGAATTTGAGATAAGAGACAGACTAAGAGAATTAATAAAAAGATGGAGGTTGATTGAGGAACCAAAATATAATAAATGTTATAAGATGTTAAAAAATGAAGGAGTACCAAAGTATTTTGAAAAGGGATGTGAAGAGAAGGTGGACCAGAATAGCAAAATACAGATTGGGAAATGAAGTAAGAGAAGGGATGTATTGCGGGAAAGAAAGAGAGCAGAAAGAGTCTCTGTGAACGGGAAGAGTAACATGGAAGCATGTAGAGAAGGATGTAGGAGAGGAATGGAAGATAAAGGAAGCTGGCAAGAGAATGTGTCGAAGATTTTAGGGGATGATGAATTGGGTGAGGTGTGGATGTGAGAAGTGGAGGGGGCTACAAAAAAGAATGAGAAAGAATTTAAAAGTGAATGTGAAAAAATGGCAAGTTTGAGCTAGAAGAGGAGTGAAAGAAAAAGGAAACGGAAGTCGCTTAGAGGCTTCAAGAGAAATCCCGCGTTCATCCTTTGTTTTCCAGGTACTGAAGAAAGACACACGATTTCCTAATCCGGCTAATGAATAAAGAACAGCTAATATTTCTTATATTGAATGTATACATATACTTCAAAAATGAGAGTGTAATTGCCTTCTCGGAAGGCGGTGGGCAATCCACTGGCTCGAGTCATTTTTTATGTGATTGTAGGTTGTGGTTGCGTAATACCAAAATCATCCGGTGTTTTCCCATGCTCGTCAAAAATCCGTGGAATTTTTTATTATTGCGCACGCAACGAAATCGTAACCGGCGTATATGAATATCCACATAAAAAGTACTGCGCACTTTAAGCCGAATTTCGATACGAAAGTATAGGATTTTACCAACAAAGTTATTGAGGGAATTACGGCTGCTATTATGTGAAACACGTATACGCGTTAAATTTAATGCACGCAGATAAACCGCGTTACTGTGTCTCCCCCCTCTAATCAGGACAGTAATTATTGTTCGCAATTTAGATTGGAGCCCACAATGTTCTCTTTAATAAATTACACAATTTCAGAATCATGACTAGTCCATGTAAAAAACATGAAGAATTTAATTAATTTCTTTATAGAATGTAAATTTTTACATTGATGAAAACACCCGGAATTTTCAACAAATTAAATGATCTTTTAACTAAGCTGTTGATTTTTCAACCAAGAAGATAAGTTTGCAACCAGCACACGGAAAACATGTATAGCTAAACCAGCTATATTTATCCTTGATCGAGCTAAAAATATGATTAGAAATGAACCAACGATATTGGTAAAGTGTTAAAAGCAGGGATTTGCAGCAGAATTTATTGTATGAATTATTTTTAATGAACCATATAAATAAATCGTTGAAATAAAGATATATTATACAGCTGAATGTAGATTTTTGGAACTCTGAATACGGCACTAATGAAATAAATAATTTTGAGAGAGGTTTAAAATTTGTAATTTATGCAACAGTTTACCTTACAATTTAAAAGTTTATAAGGGTAAATTTTTAAAACTTAGATTAAAACTTTTTTATTTCTCCGTATTTCTTACTACCCAAAAATTTGTATTTGCAACTGGAGATCTAAAATGATACTAAATTTCTTTTTAATTACTTTATTCAAATATATTTTAGTTTTACTGATTTAATTTTCAGTATTTTTCTGTTTGAAATACACATTTTTCCCGTGTAAGAAGATTAATGTTCTACCAAGAGAGACGAACCTTCGATAAAGTACCTACATTTTTAACCAAATAGTACAGTTTTAAACTTAAAAAGATAAATTGTGTATCAAAAATGGAATAATTAAATTTACAGTTGAAACAAATAATTTCCAACCAAAAAAAAGGAGTTATCAACAAAATAGTTCATTTTACAAACAAAGGGATGAATCTTCAACCAAAAAAATGAATTCTTAACGAAAAAAGTAATATAATTCATATTTTCACCAACAATATTTTACTTGTTAATCATAAACAGTTAAGTTAAAAAAATATGAAATTTCTACCAAAACAGTTTAATTTTCAAACCAAAAAGAGGAATTTTCAACAAAAGAGTTGAATTTTCAACCAAGAAAGACTTCTCAGTAAATGAAGTTGATGAAAAAAATTTAATCCAAAATGTTGAATTTTCAGAAACAAACAGACGAATTTTCTACAAAACATTGAGATTTCCATTTCGAAAAATGAATTTTTCACAACAAATTTAATTTCCAACAAAGTTCTTGAATTTCAAACACAAAAAAACGAACTTTCAAGAAAATAGTTGAACTTTTAACTAAAGAAAGAAATTTGTAACTGAAACAATGATTCTTTAACCAAAGAAAAAAATGAAATTTGAACCAAAGAGATGAATTTCCTACCAAAAAAGACTAATTGTAGATAAAAAAGATGCATTTTCAACTAAAGAAGATCATTTTTCAGCCAAGAAGATTAATTTTCTACTAAAAAAGACGAATTGTTTACAAAAAAAGTAGAATTTTCAAACCAAAAATATAAACTTAAAAAAAAAACTTAATTTTCAACCAAATAGTGTTAAATTTCCCGACTTTCCAGAATTGCCTGACCTGAAGCAACTCTGTTTTCAAGACTTAATCCTAAAATTGAATACTGATTTCATCAGAAATAATCTCTATACACGAAATTGAATGAAGAATTACTTTATAATGAAAAATTGGATAATGAAGGTTCCCTTTTTGGTCTGTCAGCCAATTTAGTACGTCTTCAGCTTGGAGAAGTCGTAGGAGATGAGAGGCGAGGATCAAACGAGACGAGCAGCTTTGAAATTAAATTGACTCGCGCACTGTGGGCAGAATATGTAATTTATGCGTAGGATATGCGCAACGTGCCCTAGACTTGAACTGTTATGAGCAGAGACCAAAAGGTGTATCTCTTTGTAGAGGTCGAAGTGAAAAGGACTGCTGATTTATCACAAAGAGAACGAACTCTGTTAATAAGAGATTGCTACCGTTGACTGCTAGTTTGCTACTGCCAAGCCCTGATTCGCTTTAGGGTACAGGCGCTGCGCTATCTTTTATTATAGGTTTTCGCATAATACTATGGTCATTATGGAGCAAGACCGTGCACACTTAAGTTCACGTACTCGGTACCTAGGTGCACGTTCTTGACAAGATTTATCACTCGTTACCAAACGACGCTATCTTCCTTATATACCATGTCGGGAAAATGATTTGTCGGTGCTTCAAAATACTCTTCTCTAGTTTTTCAGGCCAGTTTCTACCTCATTAGCATTCGCACAATTATGCACGGTTGTTTTTGCTACACGGAGAGAAAAATGGGCGTTCAAACGCCGATGTTTAAAGTATAAGATACTACCTTGAAACATACACATATTAACATGTAACATCTGCTATCTTTTTAAGATGTTACTCGTAAAAATATTCGTATGTTAACGGAAACTTCCGAGATATTGGACTGAAAGATGTTAAAGTCGTCCGAGTGCAGAAAAACGCCATACCTCTATTGGCCACTTGATGAAGCTTACAGTCAGTTTCTTGAAAAATGCTGTCGACATCTATCATTCACCTGATGAAGCTTATAGCCAATTTTTCGTGTCGTATGTCAACTTGTGGTAAATTGATGGTCATTAACATTTTGGTCACAGCATAGTAATAATAGATACTATAAATGGTTTGGATAGAGTAAAATAATTGATAATTAGTAATCGGTCAGAGTGAAATAATTGATTTTTCGTTGAAAGATGATTCTTTTCAATCGAAAAGTCTACTATTAGATTTTTGGTTCAGGATTCGTCTCCTTTGGTTAAAAATTCTACTATTTGGTTGTACATTTAACTATTTGGTTGAAAATTAGTTGTTTTTTTTTTAGTTGGAAATTAATTTTTACAACGAAAAATGCAACTATTCTATTTTTGGTTGAAAATTGATCGGGTTTAGTCGAAAATTCAACTATTAAATTTTTCACAGACAATTCATCTTTTTGGGTTAAAAATTCAACATTGAACTACTATGTTCAACATCCATTTATTCGTTAAAGATTAAACAATTTTGTTGTAAATTCGCAGTTTTTGGTATAAAATTAATCTTCTGCACTGAAAATGAAGCTGCTTGGTTGTAAGTTAGATTACTTTGTTAAAAAATCATTTAATTAGTAAAAGATCCATCTCTTTGGTTGAAAATTCAACTATTTTGCTGAAAAGTTTTTTTTGTGTGTTGAAAATCAATTGTTTGTAATGCAAATTTAAACATTTCGGTTTTAGATA
Source organism: Andricus quercusramuli (assembly GCA_932178445.1). Lineage (NCBI taxonomy): Eukaryota > Metazoa > Arthropoda > Insecta > Hymenoptera > Cynipidae > Andricus > Andricus quercusramuli. The sequence goes on from CAKNXH010000131.1 coordinate 333,375, forward strand.
AAAATGGATCTTTTTTGTTTAAAATTCAACTCTTTGGTTGAAGATAAACTTCTTTGTTGAAAACTATTTTTTTTTTTGCTGAAAATTCAACCGTTTTGTAGAAAAATCTTATTTTTTTGTTAAAAGTTCATCTGTTTTGTTGAAAATTCGTATTTTTGGTAAAAAATTATATTATCTTGGTAGAAACTTGAACTACTTGGTTGAAAATAAAGTTTTAGGTTAAAAATTTATAATTACAAGTAGAAAATTCAACTGTTTTGTAGAGAATTGGCCTTTTGGCATGAAAATTTAACAACTCAGTTTGAACTTTTTCTCTCTCTTGAACGTAAAATCTTTAGTGGTTGGAAATTTATCTCTTTTAGTAGAAACTTGATCTATTTCGGTTAAAAGTGCAACCGCATGGTTAAAAATTAATCTGTTTTAATTGAGGATTCAACTATTTTGTTGAACATTAATTTTTGTTGGTAAATAATACTGTTTTTGATTTCAAATTAAAATACTTTTTCATGAGGTATCAAATATTAAATTTTTTGTTGGAAACTAATCATTTTTGATTTAAAAATTCACTATTTTCTAAAAAAAAATCGTCTTCTTGGCTTGAAAATTCAACTATTTGGTTCAAAAATCAACTAATTTCTTCCAAATTCGTCCCTTTCGCTTGAAAGTTAAACTATTTAAGTGTAAATGCAACTGATTGGCGAATAATGAATTTTGGTTGTTGAAAGTATTATTATTTCGATTAGAATTCAAATATTTTGTTGAAAATTTATTTCTTTTCGACTTTTTAGCTAAGAAAAACTCTCGTTGGAAATTCATCTCGTTTGGTAGAAAATTAATCTTTTTTTATTGATAATTCAACTTTTTTCTTGACTCCTATTATTCCCCTTTTTTCGTGAAGAAATCACCTTATTTCGCCTATTTGGAGAGCATTTTCAGGTGTGAAGTCTGATAAAATATTACGTTTGCATGTTTTGTGTTTTATTTAAAGCGCTCATCAAATGAAAACATGTGTGTCGACACCCTGTTGGGGTACGGGGGGGGGGGGGGGGGTCAAGCTTTATGTGATGATCTGTGACGAAGAAGAGAAGAGTTGGAAAAAGTTTTTAAAATAGCGTGACGTAAATTCTGAACGGCCCCAATGACCAAATCTTTGTATGCAAAGAGGGAACTGACCGTCAGAGAAATTACACCCGTCCGAAGAAAACGTATTGTCTTGTCTTTTTTTTTTATATCTTTGTACGCCTACGTTGTACAATTTGTAGAGGATATCATGAGGAAGGACATGGGAATGAAATGTAAAGTTTTTCACATAACGGGTGCGTTACCGTAACGTCAAAGTCTTCAACGGACCGGATGAAAGGCAAGAGCTATAGTGCCGGATATGTATATGGTATGTGCAATGTGCGTGACACGCATCGTGCGAACTTGAATAAAGCCCGCACGCATCATTGAAACGTATATGACGAGTCACGTGATATATGTGCGGACCGTTAAAATGCTCGAAATTCGCCCGAACGGATGTAGCGATGATTTAAAAACGTGATTTATCAACTTTCAAATTGGCATATAATTCGGCAAGTTATAGAAGGGGAGAAATAATTTGATGCTTATTAGCTTAATCATTCTTTCTTTCTACCCAAACCCTCTGCATTTCTTCACATGACTTGCAAACGCTGACTAAAATGTACAATGAGAAAAAAAAAACATGAATCAAGGAAAATTTACTTGGTGCAAAGAAATGACCGTACTGAATACGTCCTACGAGATTTGTCATGGAAGTATCCGACCTTGTGCTTTAACTTTACACTTGGTTATGCAATTTTCGAAGACACCACTTAGGAGGGACCTCTGTGAAATCCTCTACTAAGTGACATCAAAATGTGGAACGAGTGTGAGTGTTAATTAATGGAAATCGTCATTTAACAATGAGAGAGATAGGTGAAGACCTAGGGATTCCAAAAATTATTGTTTCGGATATTTTGAGCCTGATTTGTGGAAAACTGGCGACTTAACCTTCACCACGACAATGCATCTGACCATTCATCGCAGCTTATTCAGCAACTTCTGGCGAAACAGGGCCTTCCACAACTTCGACAATCTCCATACAGTACACACCTGGCTCCCTGTGATTTCTGACTGTTTCCCAAATTGAACTCTTTTCTAAAAGGAAAGCGATTTCAAGACGCAGAGTGAATAAAACTGAATGCGACGAAGTAGCTGTTTGCTATTCCGAAAGGTGACTTTAAGGAGTGCTTCCGAAAGTGGAGGGATCACTGAAAGAAGTTTGTGGCTTCCAAAGGGAAGTACTTTGGAGGGGATATCATCGCCATTGACCAGAATTAACTCTTATTCTGGTACACCACAAGGTCAGATACTTTCCGAAAAGACGTCACATAAAACATTTCTTTAATACTAAACAATGGTTTTATCTAAACCAAAATTATGACATTATTGTTTCAAATTAATATCGATTTCAGTCTGTAAAATATTAACTACGCGAAGGAACAAGAAGGAACAAGAAGGTTGCAAGAAATGAGAATTTGTGTTTAAAAATTAGGTAGTTGCTACAGTAAAATGTGATTTTGATTTAAAAAATGTCTCCTTTAAACAGATTAAGATCCATCGGCTGAAGTAAAAGTTTCTCTTCATTGGAAGATGTGATTCCTTGGTTCAAAGAAGCATACCCTAAAATTGAGCAAATATTTCTTGGATATAAAGACATGGCGTTTTAAATATTAGTAAATATTTATGTAATCCTAAGATGCGATGTATTGTTCAGAATAAGCATGTATCAATGTTGACAAAATAGTAATTGATTTGAAGAACCAAGTCGTTAATTTAAAGAAAAAAAGACAATTGTTTTAAAAATAACATAATTTACAAAAATAAACGCAGCTTAAAATGGAACAAATATTCAATTGACCTACAAAAATACCACCACTGTTTAAACAATTTTAATATTCACTTACTGAATAAAGAAAAACCTATCTTCAATAGAGACATACTAAATAATAAGCAGTTCGTATATGGATAGGTTTTTTCATCAGTTTTCTCTATCTACCGTTTTGCATATAAATAATTTAAATTATTATATTTGATTGCATCAATGAAAAGTGCAGGTCCGAACTATCCAAGAACTACCTAGATGAAGGCTAGAAGGCTACCTAGATGTTAAAAGGATAGTTTCTGTGGATATTAAAAGATATATGCAAGTATACAACGCAGAGCCTTCTTACCTCGAAGGTTTTTTGGAGAAGAAACAGCACTTTTACCAATCATTTTACTCTATCCAAATATTTTACAGCATTATTATTACTATCCTGTGACCAAACTATTAATAATAATTATGTTGCCATAAGTTTACTTCATCAAGTGGCTGCTAGAGGTATGGCGTTTTCCTGCACTCGGACAAAAATATTTGTACGCCTAATGTAAGATTTGCGTTACAATCTTATGCTTTAAACATCTGTGTTTGAACATCCATTTTTCACGTGAAAATTCTTATTAAACGTTTTTTTTTAATTCAGATAGAAATGAAGTTCATTTTATCATGAATAATTTTCGCAAAAAAGCTAGAAAAAGATTCATAATCAAAAAATAAAATTCAAATTGTTGGATCCGATTTACCTTCAGAGTAGAAAAATCAGTAGATATCTGCAAGCATGAAGTACTTACGCAGAATTTTATAGTAAGCAGAAAATAAAATGGAAGATCAGACGTAAAATGCAGGTCTGGATGATAAAATAATGCGGTGACTCCATAAAAGAGAGCAAGCTCTCTGATAAAGAACGAAGGAAGCCCTGGGAGGAAAGAAGGAAAGCTCGGCTCTATCTTCTTGAGCTTGTCAAAGCTCAATTTTATTACTGTACAGTCTCATATGAGAAATTGCAAGGATGTGTGCGTACAGTGTGTACCGTCCCATGAAACCCATTTCAGATAAAAAAGTCTTTCATCCGAAGTCAAACTAATAGCAATAAAACTACCAGTCAATACTTCAATTTCGCTTATATGGTTGATTCTCTATATTAAGGGAGAACTTAGCTTAGGACGCTTAAAATCAGGTATTTTTTATGAATTTTTGAGAAATAAAGTACTAAGACAACCTTTTTAAAACTTAAAAAAATCGTTTAGAGTTAAAAATTATTGATTTAGGAAGAGCCAAACAGCCATCCCCTAACTGTCTACAATTTTTATCTAAAATAAAAATTTAAAAAAAAACAGTTTTCTTACTTGTAATAAAATACACTGTCGATGAACATGTTTTCTCTAGTCGTCCTTGCGAACATTGAATTCCACGTGAAGACGTGTGTAACCCTACGAGTGATGTATGATACTTTATTCGAAATCACTACGTTATGAGATTGTAGAACACCGGAAAAGTGAGCAAGAACATCCTATGAAGTGAATATGTTTTAATGATATGATGATGATCGCTGTCCGAACATTCTTCTGTGTTTGCTTTTGTTTTCTCCATTTGTAAAATTTTTCGAAGGCCAGGTAGTAAATCTTGTTTTGCTTCTTTCACTTCTTCATTTATGTTGAGGCGTGGTATATCTTTTTTTTTTTTTTAAATGATTTTAAGTGTACGAAGATTTACAATCATAACACTTTGCGATGTAATTACAGATAACACAGACCGACAAAAATGACATAATTTTTGTACCCAAAGACCGGACTATGTGACCCCGAAGGATTTCGGTATCCTAAAACCGAATTCGTTACCCAAATATTTCCTATACGTGAGATTTTTGAGATATCCTAACCTGAAAGTGCAAAAATGGCTATCCTTAGCCATATTTGAGGCAATATAACTTTTTTACCTCCCGTTTCCATTTTTGATCATCCCCAACCGATTTTTTTTTCTCCGAGATATCACATATTAACCATTTAAGTTCCACAATGCATTGTGGAACCTTGCAAGGCAAAGAGAAACTGAATGGTTAGTGTCATATCTCGGAGAAAAAAAATCGGTTTGGGATGATCAAAAATGGAAATGGAAGATAAAAAGAGTACTAAATGATGGCGTTCGCAGGTTTTTATAAAAAAATTGCTGATCGTGTTATATTGCCTCCAATATGGCTAAAATAGCAATTTTTGCACTTTCAGGTTAGGATATCTCAAAAACCTGACGTATAGGAAATATTTGGATAACGCATTCGAATTTAGGATACCAAAATTCTGCGGGGTCACATAGTCCGGTCTTTGGGTTTTAATTTTATCGGCCTGTGTAATTGAAGGTTTCACGAATTCTATTGTTGTAGATGAAAACATACGATTGACAGGAGAGTCATCTGTTTGGGCTGTGATTGGTAATTTCGTATGGCGCGAGATTTGAAAATTGTTTGTTCCGAGGCAGTGCGGCAGCGTTCAGAACTAATTATCTACCGCCAGCTGGACGTTATAGGCTCATGACATGATGTTTTCGAATAAAAACTTTAAATTGTTCATTTACCTCTTATTTCTCACTATAATTTATAGCAATTAACCTTATATCATTACTTTCAAAGAAGGTAGTTATAAAAAATAATAATTTGTTTTAAAAAACAACAATAATACATTATTGAAACAAGTTTTTGAAACATCTGATTATCAATAGAGAGTAACATGTTATGTATTGAACCCCAGTTTTACTCAAACAGCAAACAAATAAAAAATGTAGTGTCAAAACTCGCAAAAAATGTGAATTTTTTATTTGAACAAATTCAGGAAGGGGGGGGGGGGCACGAAAATAAAAAAAAAATCCAATACTTTTAGACGAACCTAGTATAATGTACAGCATACTAAAAGAATGACGAATGGTCTTCATATGGCAAAAAAGGATATTGTTTCGAACTCTTCCATCCAGAGAAGTTAATTGCTAGGCCCTTAATGAACCATCCACGCATATATAGACAATGAGTTGAACAGAGATAAAAGAAAAAGAGAGAATTTTCTAAAGTGATCTAGAGAGAAAGAGAGAAAATAATATAGTCGCTTGAATCGCAGATTACGACGTTACCCGCAGTGGATAAGAAGAAACAATTAAACGTGAGTGCGCGAATAACGAGCGAGAAATTAGTCCACACAATGCTTTCGTAATTGTCCTGGAATTTTGTCTCGCTGGTTTCCGCACTGGACCGTGTTGCCATCCCAACATGGTAACTTTTAACTCGACAAACTTTTTCTTTTCTTTTCCTCCTACTCAATGTTTTTCAGGGAGGCCGCAGGAATTCACTTTACCCTGACTTTTCCCTGATTTTTCCCTGACCAAGCTGCCACTTTCCCTGACCATCAATATTTGAAGACTAGAATAATTAATATTGTTACATTTTAAATATCGAATCTTTTACAGACGGAATAAAATAATTTCCGAATGAAAATTAAGAATTTTGAAATTTATTTATTTCAACCCAAAAAGATTACTTTTCTACCATACAAACTGAACTTTCAATCCATAAAGACGAATTTTTAACAAAACAGTTGAATTATCGATTATAATTATTACGTCTGAACAAAATAGTTGAATTATATTAACCAAATAGACGAATTTTCTGCAAAAAAAATTAAATTTTCAACCCGAAAATATTACTTTTCTACCAAAAAGACGAATTTTCCACAAAACAGTTTAATTTTCCACCAATGAAACGAATTTTCAACTAAAATGATGAATATTCAACCAGAAAAATTAATTTTCAACTAAGTATATATCAACTTTCAGCCCAGAAGATTAATTTTCCAACCAATAGACGAATTTTGTATTAAATAGTTGAAGTTTTAACCAACGAGATAAACTTTTTACTGAAATGATGAATCTTCGACAAAACACTATTTTTAACAAAAGTGGTTCAACCTTCAACCAAATAACTGGATTTTCAAAAAAATATATGAAGTTTGGACCAAGAAGATTAATTTTTGGATAAAAAGGATTAATTTTCAACATAATACGTGCATTTTCAACAAAATAGTTACTTTTTCAACCAAAGAAATGAATTTTAAACTAAAATCATGAAACTTTTCAAACAAAAAAAAATGAATTTTTGACAAAGTAGATCAAATTTCAATCCAGAAGTTGAATTTTCTAACCAAAAAGACGAATTTTCAATAAATAAAGATTTTTTAGAAGAAAAATTTCATCAAAATCCATAACCAAAGAGATAATTTTTTAACTAAAATGATGAATATTCAACTGGAATAGTTAAATTTTACGTTAAAAACAAAATTATTTTCAAGGAAAAAAAGCGAATTCCTAACTAAAGCTATGAATTTTCAACTAAAATGATAAACATTCAACGAGAAATTATTTTTTTAACAAAGTTATTCAATCTTCAACCAAGTAAGTGAATTTTGAAAAAAAAATGAAGTTTCGACCAAGAAGATTAATTTTCAGCCAAAATTACGAATTTTCAACAACATACATGAATTTTTGAGAAAATAGTTACATTTTCAAGAAAAAAAATAAATACAAGGCAAATAAATTACTGTCAAGAATATTATATCTAGGCGGCGGTAAACTTCATTTTTAAAATTTCCCAACTTCTCCCTGTCCAATTTTTTATTCTCCCTGAGAATTAATATTTAAAGACCATCTCAATCTTGTAACAGTTTTAACACAGAATCATTTATAAACTGAATTAAACAATTTAGAATACAAATTTTATTTTTTGTCCTTTACGGTAACTTAAAGTGCCTCTTATAGAAATTCCCTGACCAATAAAATTCTCTGATGTCCAGCTTTTCCCTGACCTACGGACACCCTGGTTTTTCAAAACCTTTCAAACAACTGTTGTTATACTTTAAACAATATTTTTGTTGAATAAAGCTACTGCACTTGTCACAGATAAAATAAATAAATACCCCATCATTTCGCAGTCCAGTGCCCACCCTGTTATTCGATAAAAATGTCATAAAATTGCCTTCACGTTTCGGTACTGAAACAATTTCTAAGGTTTGAATATTTTGCCGTAACCTCAATGCAGAATATCGCGATCTAAATTCTTGTATAACTGGAGGGCTTCGCGTGACCTGAAATTCTGACAGTTTACGTTTGGAGCAATGCCCAAATTGCGTCAGACTGGTGGAGAATTCAAATCGAATGGTAGAAGACAATGGGTTCGATATTGTAAAATATGATCTGCCTTATAAATGCAAGATCCGATCGTGACCTCGAGTGAAAGGGTGGTCACAGTTAGATAGTATAAATTATTTATTGCCACTAATCTGCTCGAGACTCTCGACCTATATTAATCTCTTCATGGCTATTTGACGCTTCATTTTCTTGCATTACATGCTCAATTCGGAGAGGGCGTGCAATGTGAAAAGTAGTACACGATGTTCTAGAAATCTAAAATAACGAAATAGTACTTTTGGCTCAAAATATTTCAGCGAAACCCCACACTTTAAATAAATCTGTCGACAAAACCGCCAAAATCTGTCTGGGGCACATAAACATCAGGTTGCATAACCAACACTATCTCTGAATCTGTTTAATCCGGTGTTGCTAAAATCCCAATTTCAAAATTCCCTGACTTCTCGCTGGCTAATTTTCATTCCCCTTGACCGTTATAAACTCTTCTTCCAGGTACACTCACAAAAATATTTGTTTGAAGTGAACAAACATTTTTCCAGTTACACTCAGAAAAATGTCTGTTTGAATCAAACAAACATTTGTTTGACAATGGTGTGTTTGAATCAAATAAGTTTTGTTTGAATCAAACAAATATTTATTTCAAACATTCAAATATTTGTTTAACACCATATCAAAGGAAGAATTTGTTTGATTCAAAGAAACATTTTTCTGAGTGAATAAAAACAATCTTACATGTAAGACGATTTCAGGTAAGTGGTTAAAATCTTACTGTTTCTTACAACTAACTTACAACAAAATAGATGAATTTTTAACCAAATAGTTGAATTTTCAACCAAGAAGAATTTATAATGTTTTGCCAAGAAAGAAGAATTTTCAAGAAAATAAATTAAGTTTCATCTAAAGCAGATAAACTTTACGTTAAACAAATTATTTTGAACACAAAAAAAAACGAGTTTTCAAACAAAGTAGTTAAATTTTCGACCAAGAAAATTAATTCCCTACCAGAAAGACAGATTTTCAACCAAATAGTTGAGTTTTTAACTCACAAAGATAAATTTTAAACCAAAAATAGATAATTAAATTTTCAGTTAAAAACAATTAATTTTCAACAGTAAAAAAAGGAATTTTTCACAAAATACTTGAATTTTCAACCAAAAAATATTTTAAGTTTCAATCGAGAACAATTTAATAGAATCTAAAAATACGAATTTTCATCAAACTACAATAGTTGAATCCCTAAACAAATCGGATTACTTTTCAAACCAAAAAGAAAGGCATTTTCAGTAAAAGAGGTGACCTTTTTACCAAGAAATATTTTTTGATTAATAAAAAAAAGATTCTTATGAAATTCTGAATTTTGAAGCTAAAAAGAAGAATTGGAAGTATCAAACGAAACATACATTTTTAACAGAAAAGTTCATTTTTAACAAATTTTTGAATTTTAAAACAAAAAAATTTTTTTTTTTTAAGGTGGAATTTTCAACCCGAAAATGAGTGTTTTCCACCAAAATAATTGGATTTTCAAACTATGAAAACAAATTTTCATGAAAATAAATGAATTTTCAACTAAAAAATATCATTTTTCAAACAAAAATGGAATCTTCAACCAAAATGATGATTTTTGGACCAGGAAGAATAATTGTATACCAAAAAAGATTAATTTTTTACAAAAAACATGAATTTTCAACCAAGTAGTAGGATTTTCAACTAAAGAAGATAAATTTTAATTTGAAAAAGTAATTTTAAAACCAAAAAAAGACAAATTTTCCCCAAAACAGTTGAATTTTCAAGAAAGTAATAGAATTTTGAACCAAATAATAATATTTTTAACCACGTGATGTATTCTGAACAAAAAAATAATAAAATTTTTCACCACGCGATGTATTCTGAACAACAAAATAATAAAAATATACGTTTGTAAAATTAATTTGTTATTAACACATTATCCATTCTAAGACTAAATTCATTCAAGTTTCATATTTAATTAATTAACAGAATTTATGTGTTCGATCCCTAAGTTTATAAAATCTTAGGAAGATTTTGTTGGGGGAGGTGTCAGAGAAAACTTGACAGTATCTTACATGGGGAGGACGTTTGAAAATTTCAGAAAAACTACTTACGTAATTCGTGTAAATTCCCCAAATTCCAACTTCAGTTTACCGAAAATTCCCCGACTCTTTCTGGCTTTCCCTGACATTCCCTAACTTTTTACGATCAGTTGTAACTTTCCTGACCTGTAGCAGCCTTCTTTAATCTTTAAGTTCTTAAAAATTTAGTGGACAGTTGGACACAATACCTTACGGATATAGACGTTTCTGGATCCTTTGTATTAAAAAGGTATTAAACAACTTCCTTGGACTTACCTAAAACAAAAAAAAAACGAAAATTAAGCACAATGTATCAAAAATCAAAGTTCTAAATAGATAAGTAAGGGTAATTCTAATCATAAATTCCTATTACCAATATGTTATGGAAACCGAAACCATTCCACATCTCAAGTGGTTCGTGTCCGTGCTAAGTTTCAAGAATATTCCTGATGACGTCATAAATGATATTGCGCAAGTTTGTGAATCGAATTTTGCGTAAACACTTTCAAGGTTATATTTTGGTTTGTCCTTGCATTTTCTACTGCGTCATATAGTTATAAGAAGAACAAGGATGATTTATTGCTTCCTTATAGACGATACATTTAATAAAAAAAAATGACTTTCTTTATTTATTGAATATGCAAAAGTTGCAGATATGTATTATGTATGATATTCTATCTATAAATTGGATTTATTGCTTTCTTATAGACATACAAATTTAATAAAAAAAGTCTTGTCTTTATTTAATACGCATATAACTTATGACGGCATATAGAATATTCTAGAAACTAAGCACGGAGACGAACCACTTGAGCTGTGAAATGGTTACGATGTCGGTAACATGCCGGTAACAAGAATCTAGGATTAGAACTCTCCTTACTTATCAACTGTTCTGAATGAAAAAGGTCAGGATTAAAAGATTGAAAAATTGTTAAGATACAAACAAAAAGGTGTACAAGATTCTGTATAGCAATATACAATAGATTGTTCAAAGAGAGTTAACGATTGGACAGCATCAGCTTACGAATCGATTAATTGACCTGTCGCGTAGCTGGGAGCTTCCAATTTCGAAGCAGTCGATCAGGGAATTCGATATTAACTCCCTCGCATGGCGCTTGCAAATAGGAGAACACATACAACATACATGAAGACCTGTAGTGACCAATATATAGGTACTTGCGGTTGGTCGGTGAGAACAAAAGGAAATAATCGTCCACACCCATAATAACCAACTATGCAGTTTATACTGTTTATAGGAGAGAAAGGGGTTAGTTAGGAGAGGGAGGGAGAGCGAGAGAGTGAGAGAGACAAGATTGCTTTATCAGCAGCATAATTAAGCGGTAACTCCCGATGGAGATGACGTGCCTCTCCCGACTACAGGCATTAGATAGACTTGCCAAGATATTCCAAGTTTCATTAGCCGCTAATCACACTCCCACCCGCATAAGGGATGCTCCACTTTCGAGTTAAATGTCGAAAATAAATTCCAGTCTTGGCGACGAATTTTATTCTAAATCTGACTGCAGACCTCACAGTCCAAATAGATCTCAAATCAGGGGAAATAGGGCGAATTTTCACGAAAAAAGGGAATAATAGAGGACTATAAATTCTTCTAAATATAATTAATGTAGGCGCCACATTAAATTCAATATAAAGTTCTTTAAAATCCTAAGATTTCAAGTTAAAATATAGTGTATTTTTCATAAAGTAGTTGAAATTTCAATCAAAAGAGATACATTTTTAACAAAAGATTTGAGTTTTCAAGTTAAAAAGGTGAATGTTTCAGAAAACTGTTGACTAAAACCTGAGAAGATCAATTTTCAACAAAAAAGTTAATTTCCAAACAAGAAAGATGAATTACCAACCAAATAGTTGAACTTTCAAGCTAGAGAGTAGGATTTTCAGCAAAATAATTGACACTAACCAAATAGTTAAATTTTCAAGTCAAAAACACGAATTTCTCAGAAGACCGTCGAATTTTTCCACGGAAAAATTCATTTTTAACAAAAAAATATGTATTTTTTTTTTATTTAAAAAAATGAATTTCCAATCCGAAAGGACGAATTTTCTATTTGAAAAATATGAATTTTCAACAAAACAGTTCAATTTTCGACAAAAGAAATCAATTTTCAAACAAACAAAACAAAACTATGACTTACATACTGAAGATGCGAGAAATAGACCAATTAAAATTGTAACGTTTGTAGTTTAAATGTAACACTCTGAAATTTTTACAATTCAAGGCTTGTTCAAAAGATGCAGTTTTAAATCGTTTAGTTTTATATAGTTGATTTATAATTACTTATTTTAAATAAACAGTCAAATATTGCTAAAAATTAAAAAATTGTTCTTCATTCAAAGGCTTCAAAGGATTCAAAATGGAATATTATAGACTAACAAAAATATTTGAATTGTATATTGTACATTCAGTACCAGATGTTAATTTTTTAAGACAGAAGATAAAGACCAATTTTTTTGTTGACCAAAAAAAGATGGATAAATAATAAAGAAATGAGAGAGAGAGGTGGTTTTGGATGTCTCTTTTTGTTTTTCTCCCTCTTTTTTCAATTGTCATATATATGTCTCTAATGAACCGTTTTACAATGATGTTAACATATTTCTTTTATTTTGACTCTCTCTGTGCAATTATTTTGCATGAATTGAATTTCTTGAGTATTTGTTTTTATTAAACAGTTTTTTGAAGAACATAATTCTTTTTTAGTCTTCCTGTGCATTTTTGTTGCGCAATTTGTTTTTTTTTTTAAGTTTATGTTAGTTTAAAAAATGTAATTTCAAATAAAGTCCAAGTTTATAGCAAGATAGTAAATTTTGCTATTATGTAGAGCTAACATGTAAACATTTCGTTCGGAGCTTTTCAGTAAACTTTTTGATTATATTGAAGAGAAGTTTGCCTTGGCTTTTACTTTAGTTTAGTGGCAGTTGATCTTATTTTCAAAGAAGGACTAGAATTAACGTCTTCACTCTTTGTGAGTCAACCGTTGCTTAATTTAGCAACCTTTTGGAAGGGCTCGAGGACCCTCATGTGCCTTTCACGAAATTTACGGCTCCAAAACAATCCTAGGAAAGCAGCGCCGACACTCTTCAGTCCACTTTACGACATTACTTATAATGAATAACAACTCGTTAAAGCGCCCCGTATGTTCTATCTTCATTTTAGAAAGTCCCTCCTTATACACAATCAGAAAAAAAAATCATGAACCAAAAGAATTTTTTCTTGCATATAGGAACATTCGGCTGAATCAAACAAACTTTGGTTGATTCAACAAAATATTTCATTGATCCAACAATACTTTGTTGTTGAATCAACCAGATACTCCATCTATCAAAATATTCGGTTGAAATAACCAAAGGATTTAGTCAGGTGAACCAAATATTTTGTTGCCAATATAATAACCATATTCTAGGGTTGAACCAATATAAATTTTGTTGATTCAACCAAATCCTTTCTTGAGTTTAATTTCTTGTAATTTTAAAAATAGCTAAAGATCATTATGATGAAAAACCTTCTTCTAGAAAAAAATGTGATGCTTGCCAATTTTCAATCGAAATAATGTGCAGCAGTTTACTGCAGAAATAAGAGTGCGTAATTTATATAGCTTTTTCCCTTCTTCAAAAATTCCTCTTTTCGCAAATATTTTTGGTTACAAAAAATACTTTTTGGTTGAAAAGTCTAAAATTATATTTATTTTAAAGTACATTTTTTAAACAAACATAAACTTAAAACAGTAAAATTGTGTAACAAAATTGCACAAGAAGGCTTAAAAAGAAGTATGTTCTTTAAAACCCCGTTTTTAAAATCAAATACTCAAGAAAGTCAATTTGTGTACAAACATAATTACACAAAAAGAGTTAAAATAAGAGAAATATGTTTTCAAATAACATTTTTAAACGGCTCATTTTTTAATGTTTTGAGAGCATTTTTGGCTGTGAAGTCTGTTACAGGGATCAAAGCCTGCATTCAAAATTATAAAAAAAATTGTTGATCATATCGGCGCGAATATAGCTGTATCGATATAAATAATTTATGACATCATGGCTTGATATTTCGAAACATATAGGCTTTATACTATATGTATTTCTAAACGAAGTTCTTATGCCAGACAGATACGTTCTCGACTGGAACAAAAACTGAATCATCATTCGACAGTGCAGCAAGATTGAATGCTTATCACATCGGACTACGAGGACTTGTACAGTTTCAAGAACGGCATTCCAAACTCATGTTGTACAACATGCTGGGAGCACTTTATACATAACTATACATATATTGCCCTATAACCTAGAGCGACGAATAGCAGAGAGTTTATGGTTATATTTGGTGCATCCTAATTTCAATCTTGTATGACGAATGCCAGAGCGTTTCTCGTGGGAAGCCTAATTTTAAGAAAAGTGTCTAATTTTAGTTTGTCGTTCTGTTGTCTAAGATAAAGTTGATTTTTTTAGTTATTGCTATTCTTTTTCTGTATTCTCATTAAAATATTTCACATTTTTTAAAGCAATCGACTCGGAATATGTATTCAGTTTCGCGAGTTTGTTATAAATATTTTTTTCCAGTTTTTAGGGATTCAATTAATATGTTTAATTGAGAAAGCTTTAACAAATTATATTACAAGATATTGTTAAATAGATTAGCACCATCGATTAATTGAATAATTAATAATACCAAAAATTTAATGAATCACTTCTTGAATTTATCTCTAAACTCCACGAGTTGGAATAAGAATTCAAGCAAATTTGTATTTTCATCTTTTTATACTTAAAAATCACTGCATTTTTTATGTAAAATAAATGTGGGTACTATATTAAATTCAATTCAAACTGATTCAAATTCCTAAAGTTTGAAGTAAAGCTATTGCATTTTCAACAAGATAGATGAACTTTTAACTAAATATTTGAATCTTCAGGCAAAAAGATTTATCTTCTACAAAAAAGACGATTTTTCAACAAAATACACGAATTCTCAACCAAATACTAGAATTGTCAACTAAAACAGATCAATTTTCAACAAAATAGTTGAATTTTGATTTGAAAAATATCAGTTTTAACCAGAAATGGAAAAGTCAAATTTTCAGTTTGAAAAAAAATGGATTTTCTAATAAAATTCAACCAAAGTAATGAATTTTCAACTAAAATGATGAATCTTCAACTGGAATACATGAATTTTGAACCAAAAAGATGAATTTCTAACAAAAGAGTTTGAATTTCAATCAAGTCGTGTTATTTTTAACCGAAAAGATATAATCCCAACTAAAATAATGAATATTTAAGTGTAATACTTGGATTTTCAACCAAAAAGATGAATTTTCAAGCAAGAAGATTAAGTTTCTAGCAACAAAAAAACGATTTTTCAACAAAATAAATGAATTTTCAACTAAACCGATGATTCTTTAACTGAGACTGTTGAATTTTCAACCAAAAAGATGAATATTTAACCCAGAAGATTTATTTTTGCAAAAAAATACGAATTTTTAACATAATTCGTGAGTTTTCAACTAGAAAAGATAAATTGTCCAACAAAAATTGAATAGTTAAATTTTCAGTTAAAAAAATTAATTTTTAGTCAAAGAGATGAATTATCAATTAAAATTATGAGTCTCAGGTAGAATAATTGAATTTTTAATAAAAAAAATGAATTTTCAAGCAAAAAGATTAATTTTCTAGGTATATAAAAATGCCCTGACAATTCCGCAGGTGCTCCAGGTTTTCCAGGTAGGGTAGACATGCTGCAATTATAATTAGGCCTCAAACTTCTTTAAGAAATTGAGTTTATTACAGGGTTGACAGTCTGTCCCCTTTTTTTACCTAATCCCCCCCTTTGTTTCCTGGTTTCTCCCTTAAACTAAAAAAAATTCCTTAGAATGATTTCTTGCTTTTTTTGAAATTATTTCTTTTTACTGAAAAGAATACACTAGAGAAAAATTGACAAGAATAAAGAATCAAAATCTAGCCAATGATAAAAATACATATTAAAACAATTTTTAGTATCAGCATTTATCAATTCTATTGTCTATCTATTTTTCAGTCTTTGACCTTCACGAATTTTTTTGATGAACAAAATTCAGGGTTGTTACAAGACCTAGAAGACCTGAAAGACCTGGAAAAGCAATTTTTTGCACCTATTAAGTCTTAAAAATTATTTTCGTACTTTATCGTGAGTTTTCAATTTGAAAATAGATACGAATTGATTTTTTAATAATAAACGAATATGAATATTAAAAAGCCCTTTAAATTTGCGTTTATTAATAATTTTACAATAAATTGTTGGTAAATTAGTCTGTGATGAGTAGAATACGTCCAAATTGAACGGAGGAGCTGAACGAACTTTAATTTTTTGAATTGCTGTATGTTTTAAATATTTTAAATATAGAAATAAATTTTTTCAACAAATTAATTATGGATTTTTTTCTTATATTTAAATGTCCGTAAGAGTACAGACTACCATAATCAGTTGGAAAATCCCATATGCAAGAACCTCGCAGTTTAAAGTGTAACAATTTTTTTATTCTTAAATACGTTTAAAAAAAGTAACTTTTTTCAAAAAGATTCCTATAGACTTTTTTGATTTTTATCTCAAAATGTGCTTGGGATTATAGACTATTGTAATCGTTCAGAAACTCTTATATGCAAGGACCTTGCAATTAAGGTTGGTTCAGCCCCACCGTGATACATTTAGGATTATTTTCGATTACAACTTAAACCTAAAGCACTTCATTCATCTCCTCAAAATTATTAATTAAAACTTATCAGCTATATTTTAATGTTAAAATAACGCGATAACATGACGGCGCAATTTGAGGGAATTTTAATTAGTGGAAACCGCGGTTCCAATTATCAGGAGAGTCGCGGTTTCCGGCCACTGCATTCATTACGAGCTAATTATTTTATTGATTTCTACAATCGACACGATGAAGCAAGAGCTAATGCATGAATGATGAGAGCTATAAGTAAGAGCCTTTATAACATTAGTTCTACCTTTTTTTTCAAAATATATTCTAACCTTAACTCTAATTATAACAATTTTTCAGTAAAACAAATTAACTGGGGATTTATAGACTAAATATTCTTAATGACGTTTCAGATCCTTGTGAATCTATACTTGAATTAATTATGCAACCGATCTACAAAATCTTCAAAAGCGTCTCGAAAAAAAAACAACTGAAATCCGTTCCCTGTTGTTCATCTCCACGGCTTTATGACAATGCGGAACGGTTTTAATTGACTCTTCGCAAAAGATAAGATCTCGTTAAAATAAGATCCCGTTTGTTGCGCACATTTAAAGAAAAAAAATGCACCTTGGATTCTCAGGACTGTCAGTTTATGCTTGAATCTGAAAAGCTTCCCCGCGGAAGTGATGGTAGAATTCGTAACTGCATCAAATTGAATTAAATAGATCGAAATCATTAAATATCATGACATTAATTATTCGCACTTGAATTTCAAGCCTCTAGTATATTTTCTAGTAACATGTTCTTAATAGTATGTTTTTAAATTATTTCTTCCGCCAAGATCATCAGACCTTCACGCTTCTCATTTCCACACATTATATCATAGGGGCCGTTCAAAAACTACGCCACGCTATTTTGAAAACAATTTTTGAACAAATACTTGAATCTTCAAGGCAACAAAGCAAATTTTTTAGAAGACAGTTGAATTTTCAACCAGGAAAGATGGATTTTCAACCAAGAACTTTTCTACCAAATTCAATTAATTTTCAAACCAGAGAGACGAATTTTCCATCAAATAAGACGAATTTGCAAAAAACAGTTGGATTTTTCAAAAAAGATGGCAGTTTAACAAAATGGTTGAATTTTTAATAAAATAAATAAATTTTTTCAACTGAATTAGTTGAATTTTCAACAAAATTATCGAATTCTAGAACTGAAATAGACTTTAAGCAAAAACTGTTGCATTTTCAACCAAATAGTTGGATTTTCTCAGCCAAGGAAACGATTTTTTAAAGATATTTCTACCAAGAAATTTTTTTAATTTAAAATAAACAACAGTCGAGTTTAACCAAGAAAAAAACGAATTTCCAAGGAAAATTGGAATAGTTTAACTTCCACTTAAAAAAATTGATTTTCAGCAAAAAAAAACATTTTCAACAAAAAAATTAATTTTTCAATCAAAAAGATGGATCATCAGCTAATGAAATGATTTTTTCACAAATTAGTTCAACTTTCGACCAAGTAGTTGAATTTTCAAATAAGAAGATTAATTTTCTGCGGAAAAATACGAATTTACAAGGAAATACATAAATTTTCAACCAAATAGTTTAATTTTTAACTAAGAACTGTGGAATTACATTAAAAAATAGAATATTTAAAATTTCAGTTTAAAAAATTAATTTTCAATCAAAAGAATACGAATTTTCAACAACATAGTTTAATTTTCAAAAAGTGAAATGAATTTCGAATAAAGTTGTTCAACTTTCAACCAGATAATTGAATTTTAGATCAAGAAGATTAATATTTTAGCAAAAAAGATAAATTCACAACAAAATACGTAAATTTGCAACCAAATAGTTGCAGTTTCCACTAAAAACAATCAATTTTCAGCCGAAAATGGATTTAGTGAAATTTTCAACGAACAAAATTAATTTACAACGAAACAGATGAAATTTTAATAAAATAGTGCAATCTTCAACGAAATAGTGAATTTTTAAACTAAACGAGACGAATGCTCAACCAAAAATATAATAGTAGACTTTTCAATTTGTAAAATAAAATTACTATTTTTCATTTTTCCGAACATTTAAAAAAATTGTTATTCACATTCATATTTTCTACGTGTGATGCTTCATTCTGTTTTTAGGGGGGGGCCCCCCCCCCCCCCCGGGGGGGGGGTGGGGAAGGACCCCATATGGTAACTGAATCATATTGAATTAAATAGATCGAAATCATCCAATATGACGTTCGGAAAAATGTTCGTTTGAATCCAACAAACGTTTGTTCGACCCTATCTCAAAGATCGAATTTGTTTGAATTAAACAATAGCATGTTTGAATCAAATAAATTTTATTTAAATCAAAAAAATATTTGTTTGAATCAATGGAATATTTGTTTGGCCCTGTATCAAAGAAATAATTTGTTTGATTCAAACATTTTTCTGAGTACATGACATTAATTATTCGCACTTAAATTTAACGACTCTATATTTTTCCCAGCAACATGTTTTTAATAGTATGTTTTTAAATTATTCCTTCCGCCAAGATCATCGAACTTCACTCTTCTCATTTTCACACATTTTATCATAAACTTCACATCGCGAGTTTTATCGGCTGCAAAATCTAATCTGCGGGAAAGACACGAGTATAAAATCATTATAAAATATTCTGAGGCGATAAAAGAGTGAGAAAAAATGGTGTGACATGAAGGATAAAGTGGCAATTGAAAACGCATATTTGAGGTGAGATTGTATCTTAATATAGCTCCTAATAACACGATATCATTAGCATCCTAATTAATTAGAAGCATATCTGGTCTTCGGTTCACCTAACTATGTAACCAAGAACGTGACTATCCACTTCGTGGTGAATAGGTGTGAATGAGCCTGACAGGGCGAGGCATACAGCTTTATGAAAGAAAATAGCGGGAGGGACAGAATTTAGCATATTATATCAATCGTCGAAGTCAAAGGTCCCCGACAGGTATACAAACACGAAGTCTAAGGAATGCAGCAATAAAATTCTGAAATATGATTATAGGACTTACAATAAACCGCGGTTTTCCAATGAAGAATTTTATATTCGCGCACTAAAATTGATATGAATAGATGTGTCAGATTCGAGGAATACATAACAATTTTAAATTTAAAAATTCAAAATTTAACAATTTCTAATCGGATTCTTTCAAAATTGTGGAATAATTTATCGTTTGATATCCTCAACATTTATTATTTTTCACTGAAGTGTATGAAGGTCTTGAAAACAACGAATAACAATTTTTAAATTGGACACGTTTTAATGTAGATAATTTCAAATTGAAAAGTTAACAGTATATTTTATTTTATGTATACTAGAAAACAAACATGCGCAATAAGCACGCGATTTTCTTCTGCCTCACGCATTTTTTGAATAATAACATAAAATGATTATAAATACAAAATTTGTGTATTACATAGTATCTATTATCAAAAATAATAGAAGAAAAAAGCAAGGACAATATTTTTAATGATTGATCAAGCTTGATACCTTAACTTCAGAATTAATATATAATATTTGTTTACAATAAATAGACAATCTAACCGTTGCATTTTCGTTAAAATTACAAATTGCTGACGAAAAACACTAATATAGCTTCAAATTGTTCAAAATTTTAAGTTTAATTTTGTAAGTCTAATGCAATTTTTCAAAATAATTTTGATTAACAATTAATTAAAGTAACCCAAAAGGATCAGTTTTCAAGAAAATTGTTGGATTATCAAACAAATAATTACATTTTGAACCAAATAATACCATTTTTAACCAGAAAAGACCTGCGACAAATAGGAATTTTGATCATTTATAGACTAAGGAATAATACTTTAAATAAAAAATAAAGTTAATTTTTAATACTTTTAAAATATTATGTTAGAGAACCGAAAATTTTACTTAGAAAATAACATATGACTAACGCAGGTTTTTGAAATAAAATCTATTTAACATTTGTTTTTAGTGTTTCGCAAACTTAAAAATATCTTACTTAAGAAATGGTGT
>CAKNXH010000131.1:354340-379331 GCA_932178445.1 Andricus quercusramuli
CCTAACACCTATAAAACTCCTATATACCTTATGCCCATATACCAACCTACTCTATACCTATTCACCTGTTTACTATTCCCCAACCGAGCAAGTCACGCCTACCCCGAAAGGGAAATGGCTTAATGGTATAATAATAATAATTGACCCCCCCACCAACCATATTTGAAATCTATATCGATTTCCGTTGACATATGCGATCATAACCAAAAATGGTTCAAAAATTCGTATTATTCTTCGAAATCCTATGCTTTTTTAATTAAAAGTATCGATTTCTGGTATAAAACGCCAACAAACCAAAAATTGTAAAAAGTTTTTTTAAAGATTAATCTTAATTGAATTAGTAGGTACGAAAAAAATGCTTTTCGAAAATGGCGCCATGGGCTTTTTAATAATTGGATTGGACAACTTTGACAGTCTTTACTCGTACCGAAATTTCGGTATGCGCATCCATGTCCTATAACTTATAATATACTTCAACGCTGTTATTGAGTAACAAAATGAATACTAAGTAAAAAAGACATAAATAAGTGAACGAAACGTATGTGATACATAATATGAATGCAAATGTTGTTTGGTATTATGGTGTTAAGAAGAATTTTAATTAAATCTAGAACCTAAAAGGAGTTAACAAGAGGGAATAATAGGCTCGTAACAGAAAGCGACAATTTTTAGATTGTTCAGTCGCAGAAAACCGATAAGAACTGTAGCCGTTAAGAGCGAAATCAGGCTGGAAAACTGTTACGGCCGAGTGGGTGAAATGAAATCGTGACAAAAACAATTATAATAGCAAGGATTAAATAAAAAAAGTATAAAAAAGTACTTTCGACCATTAATAGGTACCAATCGTCGTGTTTTCATAAAACATTCTGGTTTAATGAACAATATTTTTGTTCAGTTGACCAGATTCGTTTGCTTGAATCAATCAAAGTTCTTGATTGAATCGCTTTGTTAGATTTTCGAAAATATTTTATTGATTCAACAAAACTTTTAGGTTGTATCTACCAAATAATTTATGAGAACATTCTACTAGAATCAAGCAAAAGATTTGACTAATTCAACCAATAGTATATTGTGTTAAAAGTTCATAGCATCGCGAAAAAAAACATAGAAATATAATCCGTTTGCATCTTCACAGAAAAAACTGAGGGTTCAGTGATGTTGCGGCTCAAGTAAAAGTTGGTATCATTTAGAACTTAGACTCCAATAGAATGCTTGATTTTGATTGTAGTTGGAACAATATTTTTTGATAAAATAAAACAGGGGAAAAATGCTTCGTTCATTTAAACGTTCTGAACTTCAGGTGCATTAAATATAACTCTTTTTTAGGGTTCCTTTTTAGTTCGTTGATATCCGATAGATGGCTATTCATATATTCAACTGTGCATGTGCCGAGAAGCGCGGGCCTATTTGAAATCAATAAGTACTATGAATAATTATACAGATAAATTTCAACTAACACTTTATATTCTTTTTGAAAATAAATTAAATTCAATAACATAAATACCTAACTTTATAAAAAATATAATATTGACATAATATTGCAAGAGTATGTTATATAATTTTAAATAGTACCGCGCTTTTTTGGTACATGCGCAATTGAAAACGTCGGATTTTCAACATAACCTTAAAAACTGTCATATTTCATGTGCACTATCTTCCTTTCAAATTAATTTATGTGCATAATTTTTAGTTCTTCATTTAATTTTTCTCAGTGCAATATTATTTAATTTGAATTATAAAGTAAAATGTGCATCATTAACTTGTAAAATATTCGTAGTGAGTCAAGACAGAAGTGAAAAACGGGCTCTATTGGAACCGTTTAGTTCATTATACTTTGGGTTCATTTAGAAACCGTTGCTCATTTTGGGTTCCTTTTCAACAAAAGAGGTTCCTTTTTGTTGCAGCTCCCTTGGAACCAAAAATTGGTTCTAATAGAAACCCCAGTTTTTTCTGTGTTGGTGATACTTATCAAAATAAGTTATCTGGAAACAGAATCGATTGGAATTAAGTGATTATGTGAAAAATACGCAAGATTGCTTGAGTCTGTGTATGATTACCTAAGATTGCGTGATTAAGTTATTGATAAAACAACATGACGATTTTTTTAATCAAATAAACAAAGGATCCTGCATAATTTGTATTGCAAAGGGCTTGCCGTGGAATTGTTTTTCCCCGGTCAACAAAATTCCCGGCCATTTATCGGTTTTTGCGCTTTACCGGTTAGGTAGACACCCCGATACAATTCTTCATCAAGCATAACATACATTATGAATTAGTTTATAGAATTAGTGTATTTATTATTTATTCACAAACCTAAGTAGTAACAATTTTCCAGAGATAAAAATTGCGGACAAATCCAAGAGCTACAGATCTAATAAATAGCATGTAGAAAGAAAATAATTCGCATTTGCGTGAAAACTGATCAGTAGTCGAAAGGAGGGACTGGAAGTTAACCTTTATGCCTTGAATCATGAAAAACAAATTCTCGGGCAACAAGAGAGTAGCAATAAATAAGAATGTGCGGCTACGAATTATACGAGGTGTGTGCAAGGAATCAGTGAGTAATCATTGTGCTGCCATTATGCCGAGAAATCGTAGCGTGCGTTACTCTCAGATGAGGGAGTGTGGGACCAACCTGACCTGTCAGAAACACATGTTTCCCAGGGGTCATTGCATTCGCGTTAAAAGATTGATGAAATTAATGAAAACTGTCTAGCTCATCGCTAAAATTAGAAAACGAACAACTAGGGGGAAAACAACTCCTAAAAACGCGGTCCAGAGGAGATGGATTACTCCGGATTACCCTGGATTACCTAAGATTACTCCGCATTAAATGGGATTACTCTGGATTATATGAAATTATGGTGGATTACAACGCCAAAAATAGTTTACCGCAAATTGTTAATCAAAAAGGATTACTTCCTACCAAAATGGTTGAGTTTTCAACAATATAGATGAACTTTTACCAAATAGCTAAATTTTTAAACAAAGATATGAATTTTCAAACAACAAGATTAATTTTTTATAGACAAAGACGAATATTTAACAACATTCATGAATTTTCAAACAAGTGTTGAATTTTCGACTAAAAAAGACCAAGTTTCAGCCAAATACTTGAATTTTCGAGAAAAAAAATGTCAAAACAAAAATGGAATAGTTGCAGTTTCAATTTAAAAAATTAAGTTTTCACCAAAAAAACAACGAACTTTCAACAAAATAATTCAATTCTCTGTCCCGGTTGAGAAAATTATATTTCTTTACTGAAATTCTTTCTTCTAAACTCGACATTATAATTCTTTACTAATACTCCACTGAGAAAAAGATCTGTTTGAATCAAATATATTATGTTTGAATCAAACATATTCTTTCTTTGTTATACAGTCAAACATACATATGTTTGATTCAAACAAATTTTTTGGTTGACCATATATTTTTGATTTAAATATATTTTTTGTTTGAATGAAAGAAACTTCTTGTTTAAGTTAAACATTTTTTTCTGTTAAATTAATTGCAGGTTTTGTTCAATCTAAATAAATTTTAAATTTCATTCAAAAAAGGAATTTGTTGCTTTCAATCAAATTATTTGCTTGTTTCAATAACAAAAGTTTTGTTGAAGCGGGTTTTTCAAGAATGTGTGCTGTATTATTATTCATATTGAATGTATATATTGCATTGATTTATTTAATAAAACCTTAAATCGTTTTCATAGGGTTAACAATATAGAAAAAAAAACTTATCTTCAAAATTTTTGATCGAATTGCTTGTTAGGTCCCAAGTTTCGTGCAATTTTCGGAACAACACAAATACTTCCATTTCTCTTACAGACGTCTGAATTTAGGTGAAAATAAAACTGGCAATGGTCTGGAGTTGGTGGAAAGCCAACCCTTATCCAGCTCGCCCAATGAAACTTCTAAATTTTCGAGGCTTCTCTTAGGCTTTTTCTTACCGCTTACACATTTCGAGTAAACACGCTGATACATTCAACGATTGACCACCATTTTGAATGCCTGAAGCTAAGTCGCGCTGCAGTGCCCCGAAACTAACGCGGATAAATGAAGAACTATTATTTGTTTAAATCAAATAAATAAGTTCTTTAATTTAAGTATAAGACGTTTAAGCAAAATTTTTGTTTGACTCGATGAAATTTTTTATTTGAATTAAACAAATCGTATCAAACAAATAATTTGTTTCATTTAATGAGTTTCAATGTCTTCCATATATTGAAATTAAATAAATATTTTGTTAATTGAAATAAAGAAGATGTGTTGAATCAAAAAAATGTATTCAAACAAATCTTTTTGTTTGAATCAAAAAAATCGTTTTCTCAGTGTCCCTGTCCCAAAGTAAAAATTGTAATTCTTCACGGAAATTTCCTGTCCCAAATTGAAAATGATATATTTTTTCACTGAAATTCTATAGCGCAACTGAGAATCGAAATTAATATTTCGAAAATTCGCCGTCCCAACTAAGAATTAGAGTAATAAAATATATGAAACTACTTTCACTTTGCATATACGTACATTCGAGGGAAAAATCCCGGTCACTGAATCACCTTACCGATTATTCCCGATGAAAAAAATTCCCGTTCATTTCCCGTTTTTCCCGATTACCCGCATGGAAAAAAAGTTGAACTGTGGAACTTAAATTATTCTTTATAACAGCTCTACATATAGCTGGAAACAATTAAGGAATTTAGAAAGATCCCTGGATCAGCGAAAGCTAACATATTTGGACTTAATTTTTAATTTTTAACACCCTGAAGATGTTTGTTAACCGGGAGAAGAACATGATTTTATTATTTTTTTTTATTTCATAGGCCACCCGGAAATATTTATATTGAGAATTTGACTGCTATAGAATCGACTAGCTTCCGTGAAGTAGAGTGAAACTATTTGTAGCCGGGTGACTTTCTGCGTGGTATACCTAGCTGGCAAGTGTGTGAACCATAATTATGGATGATAGAATGATTCGGAAACGTCAACTGGAGATCAATTACTGTTCCCCTTTCATCGAAAGAATTGATTTCAATGGAATATATTCGGACGGCTGACTATAACCCTCTTCCCTTAACAACATGGCGTACCTATTCGATTGTAAAGGGGACTTTAGGCATTGCATCCCTCGTTCCAGACACGCATGACAATTCCGTGATGCGGACACGTCACGATTCGAATGGCAGCACGTATCAGCCTGTACCGCTGCCAAATATAAAGGAAAATTGTGTTTGCGAAACATAATTCCTCACCGAAGTGCTCGTTACAAATATTATTTACAACAATTTTACGTTAAACCAGGATGTTTATCGTTTTTTAGAAAAAAAATTCAAGAGCTTTAACAGTTTTTCCAGGTCAATAAATGAAGTTTTTCCTAGTTTACTTTTTTATACATCAAATAGTGAAATAACCGTTTTCTATACATGTTAAAAATTAGCCATTGCATTGTTTGTTGGCCAACAATTTTTGTAATGATGCATTTTATTAAATACTTCTGTAATAGAAATGATTAAGAATCACTGACGAATTATAGGTAGCTATTTATTTTTTAAATATTTTAAATCTTTGTGAGATCTTTTAAAACCTTTGAAATCATGGTGAAATCTTTAAAATCTTTCTCGAATCTTTGTGAAATCGTTGGAAATCTTTTGAAAACTTTTTTAATCGTTTGAAATCTTTGTGAAATCTTTTGCCATCTTTTTAATCGTTGGGAAATCTTTTAAATCATTGACATCTGTTGAAAATCTTTGAAATCATTGTGAACTATTTTAAAATCTTTAGAAACCTTTCGAAATATTTTAAAATCTTCAAAAACTTCTTGAAATCTTTCAACTCTTTCTGAAATCTTTTGAAATCGTTGAAATCTGATGTACACGCCTTATTTGTGAAATCTGACATTTTTGTGAAATGTTTGTGGAATCTTGAGTAATCTCCCGAAATCTTTTAAAATCTTTTTTAATATTTTAAATACTTCTTAAATCTTTGTGAAATCCTTTGAAACTGTTTGAAATCGTTTGGAATCTTTTTTAACTGATAACTTTTATATTCTTAAACACATTTTAAATATAAAAATACTAATAGATTATATGAAATACTGAAATACTGAAAAACTAAAACAAAGTATTTTCCGGATTTCGACAAAATAAATGTTTTATATGCAATGAATACAAATATCAAATTAGAGGTTCTCATGAAAACTTTAAGGAGATTTCCAGGTAGCCAAGGTTAACATAAAATTACACTCCCAACTGAAGGATTGGGTACATTTCATATCTTTAATAAAATTTCTAAATTTAATTTTATATTTAAGTTGAAAAAAAGTAAAAGCACGCTAGAAAAAATTCCCTGACATTTCCAGTTTTTTCTAGATACATAAAAATTTTCTGATAATTTCGGGATTTCTATTAGGCTTTCTCGTCGAGGAGACACCCTTAACTACTTTGCATAGTTAACGACAAAAACTGTGTGAAGAACAAAGAAGAAATAAATTCTAGATTTTAGAGGATACATGTTAATTACAGCAAATTATTTTGCAAAAAACATTCGACTTTAAAAGCTTACGTAACATGATGTCTGAACATAATTTTACAACAGTAGAGTTCTTTTTACGTCTTTAAATTACCGGATGTTGGATGGATGTTCAAGTAAAAATTTGTTGGCTTCTCATTAACTAAAACCAGGGGTGGCCGCAAAACCGCAAGAACCGCAAAAAATGAAGTTTGCGGCCACCCTGATACAATATTCTTGTTAGTAATTTATTTGCCTTGTATTTCTATTTCTATGTTTTTGCAGTTGGTAGAAAATCGAATCTTTTGTAGAAAATTCATACTTTGGTGTTGAAAATTCAACTATTTTCTTGAAAATTCGACTTTTCGGTTTAAAAATGAATCTTTTTTGATAAAAATTTTATCTTTCTTGTTTAAAAATGCAACTTTTTGGTTAAACATTAATTGGTTTTGATTGTTGATTCAACTATTTTGTTTGAAAATTCGTCTTTTTAGATTGAAAATTAGTTTTTTTTTTAAATTGGAAATTAACTTTTAACTACGTTGTTATAAACTCCTTTTTTTGGGTTAAATATTAATTTTTTTTAAACTGTAAATGTAACTATTCCATTTTTGGTTGAAAACAGATTTGCTTAAATTGAAAACTCAAGTACTTGGTTAAAAGTTGAACCAAGTCGTTAATTTTTTTTTTACTGAAAAGTCATCTCTTTGGTTGAAAATTTTTTTTGTTAGAAATTATTTTTTTCAACTGCAAATGTAACATTTCTATTTATGGTTGAGAAGTGATCCCTTTTTTAGTTGAAAATTTGTCTTTTCTGCTTAAAAGTGCAACTGTTTTCTTGAAAATTTACTTTTTTGTTGAAAATTCAACCAGTTTACAGAAAATTAGTTTTTTGGCTTAAGAGCTCAACAATTTGGATGAACTTTTTTCTTTCTTGACTGAAACATCTTTATTTGTTGAAAATTTGTCTCTGTGGTTGGAAAATTCAACTTCTGGGTTAAAACTTGTCTTTCTTGTCTGGGAAAGCTTTCCTGGTTGAGGATTCATCTCTTTGGTTAAAAATTAAGCTATTTTGTTGAACATTTGTCTTTTCGGTTGAAATTTGTTCCTTTTTGGTTCAAACTTGAACAACTTTATTAAAAATTCAACTAATTAGTGAAAAATTCAACTATTTCGTGGAAATTCAAATATTTTGTTAAAAAGTAATTTTTTGGTTGAAAATTCGTCATTTTGGATTGAAGATTCCTCTTTTTTTTGCATGCAATTTATCTGGCATCTAAAAAATTCAATTAATTATTTAAGGGGTCTTCAGCGAGGGGAAATTTCATGACTTTTTACTCACGGGCCAGATGTCTCTTTTCCACCACTACGCCTCCTCAATCAGCACGGGAAACTTCCGTCTCACTCTTACAGATGAGGGAGGAGGCACATATTGGTGGAAACGAAGCATATGGCCCGTGAGTAAAAATTATGAAATTTCCCCTCGCTGAAGAAGCCTGATTTATTTACTTGAAAATGCATCTGGTTTTGGTTGAAGTTTAATCTTTTTTTTATGAAAAATTCGACCGTTTGGTGGAAAATTCATCTTTTTTAGGTTAAAAATTCATAAATTTGCTTTAAAATTACATTATTTTGTTGAAAATTAAATTATTTTGTTAAAAATTAAACTATTTTGCTGAAAAGTAATCTTCTGTGGTCAAAAATGGAAATGTTTTGTTGAAAATTAGTTTTTTTGGATTTAAAATTCATCCTTTATAATAGAAGTCATCTTTTTTGGATTATACAAAATTCGACGTTAAAAATGTTACATGATTAAAAATCTAGTTTTTAAATATTAATGGTTAGGGAAAATAACAAATTGGACTGGAAAAATCAGGGAAAGGTCAGGGAATTTTTAAAATGATTGACTATGACTATTAATATTTGAAGGCCAGAATTTTAATCTTGTATAATTGTTAACATATAATTTTTTATAATTGGAATTTAACAGTTCCAAAATTTAAAAACCATTGATAATCTCCTCCTACAACCTACACTGAAAAAAATGGTTAATTGGGCCAGCTATTTAATTAGCAAGATGTGGTACTGCTATTTTACTATTTGATACTGCTCTTTTGTTAGTTGGCACAACAATTCCATTAGCTGCAGTGACTATTCAGTTAGTACCAGTAACTAAGTCGGCCAATCTAACCATTTTTCTTTCAATGTATATATCAAAAATGAATTCCTATTTCACTAAAACTCTATTATCCGGCGGGTTTATAAATGTTATGAAGATCGAACGACGAATTGAATTAACGTTCGAGACCGGACAGGTGCACTTACGATGGAAAGCAACATTCGGACGAGTACAAAGTCAGCAAATGCTGATCAAATGCTGATCAAAGGGGAACCAAATTAGGAGCCTCATTATGCAGGAACTATACACCCGCAAAGTACCGCACGTTTCGGCCAAATATTGCACTTGATGTGATTAGAGCACCGTATAGATTGCATTCTATATATTCCACAGGGATATTCACATTATGTGAATGCATTTATTTGTCTATGTGAAATTCGTAAAGGCTTATTTAATTTTACTAATGGACTCCCCCTGCAACGATGCATTTGATGTTTACTGAAACGCGTTGATTTTGTGTGCGTATTCAAAGCTGATACGCCAATAGTCTAGTGTCGTGAAACAAAACCCTTAAACACTGTGTAACATGCTGCGAGGCATTTTGGTCGCTCGTACACCTTTTGTTTGGCAACAAGCGGGGATTAACATATTTTCTGTTCGAGAAAACAAAGAGATTCACTAAACGAGTAGGTATAAGCTGTTTGAAATTTCTCCCAACAAATCAATGCAAATTTTTTATAGAACAATATAGTCCTAGGAAACCTCCATATCCCTTTATTTAAAATTTAAAGGTTATAATGTTGGCAAACATTTCTCACAAGCAGGCCTCGGACTCACTTTAGAGATAATAAATAGTATACATAGTTATCAAAAACTTGTATTTATTTATAGCAGCCTTCACAGTCGTTGAAGGTTCATTATTTTCGGTTGAAATATCTAATGTTAAATTTTGGATTAAAAATTCATCTTTTTATTTAAAAATTTTATTATTTGGTTCAAAATTGAATTATTTTTTTTAATCAACCATCTTTTAAAAAAGCCATATACTTCTTGATTGAAAATTCAACAATTTTGTTAAAAAGTCATACAACTGTCTACTTAAGTTAATCTATTTCGATCAAAAATTAACTTTTTTTCGTATAAAATTCAACAATTTTGTAAAAAAATTAATTATTCGGTTAAAAATTTATGTATTTTGTTGAAAATTCATCTTTTTAGACAGAAAATCAATTTTCTGTTTAAAAATTCAACTTATGGGTTGAAAATTAAATTTTTTTAGATGAGGATTCAAGTATTTTGCTGAAAATTCGTCTTTTGTTGGTTAAATCCAACTGTTTTGTTATTTCAGCTTGAAATGTTTGTTGATGAAATATTAACTACTAGATTTCCCATTGAAAATGTATCTTCTTAGGTTGAAGATTCATAATTTTTGTTAAAAATTAGTTTTGTTGTTCAAAATTAATTTTTTTTACTGACAATTTAACTATTTTGTTTGAAATTCAACCGATGGCTTTTGAATTAACTTTTTTGATAAAAATTCACAATCTCGGGGTAAAAAATTCAACTGTTTTATAGAAGAATCGTATTTTTGGCTTGAAAATTTAACGATTTGGCATAAAATTAAACTACTTGACATAAAATTCAACTACAAAATTAAATTATTTTGTAGTAAATTCGTTTTTTTTTATTAAAAAAAAATTCTCCAACAAAATTTGAATACTCCATTTTTTGTAGAATATTTATCTTTCTTAGTTTAAAAATTCAACTAATTAGTTGACAATTTTGAGGAATTATTCTGTATAAGGGAGGAAAAGAGGAGAATAGGGCAAGAGTGTGAAGTCTGCAAAACCTTAATCAAAAACGTCAACCGTGCGATAAGTTCTGCTATCCAAATGTTAGAAACAGCCCTTATAAAATAATGGGATAATAACTTTAACCCTCTCGTTAAAATGCCTCTAAACCCCATACATGCCTTTGGTACCCCTACGATTTATCCTGATCGGATAACATTCACCTGTACCCAGGGAGATTCTGGCTTCATACATATATGTATACACGTGTACGCGCGAGTGTAGGCAATTAGCATTCACGAGGTGACCACCAGTAATGACATTTGTGCACGAAACGGCGACGATTTGGGCCCTCAAGTGTACACTGCACACCGTAACACTGTACGCAAGGAATTAATTCCACAGGGCGAATGACCACAGATCAAGTGCATTAATGCACACATATGTACAGAAGTGAAGTGCAAGATCGCACGCGAAAAAACGCGAGGACGTAACTCGTCTGCAAGTGGGTGTGCTAATTCGCATTGTAAGCCACACCACGTGTGTTACGTCATTATGTGAATGCCTCACTTCAATTTCACTCAAGTGACTCATATGATACCCAGGTTGCAAGTTGCAACTACCTTTACATGAAATCGAGATTTGTTAAGCATGTACTTTAATAAAGTATATACAAGAGATAAGATAAGATCGCGATTGTCCGGATAAGGATGAGAATATCGGTGGAGCAATGAAGAGGATTTATAATCTGGTATTTACGAAATATTTCATAATTAAAAACCCAGTTGACGTTTATGAAACTCAAGTTTACAAAATATCCTTACCTGGCTTTGAAGTGTTGTATGGAACTGTAAATAGTATCAAAAAAGTATCTTCCTAAAGAAAAAATTATCCTCAAAAATTTGGTACGTACTTCTATCAGGACTTTGGTGGCTCGGAACCCATCTTAAAGTGTAGGTCACCTAAAAAGAGGCTAGTTACCTTCCAAGGAACAGGTTCCATGTCGAGGCTGAATGTGGCCATATAACTTTATTCTAACTACTCTAGGACCACGGCCTGGCTAAAGGAGGCTGCCGGATGGCAGAGTGGGTGAGGCTCACTTTGCCGTACGAAGAGGTCCGCATCATTCACTGTGCTACGGGGTGTAAGCCTACCACCAGAGAGGTATATTTCCAGAAAGTTGAAACTAAAAGTTCCAACATTTCCATTTTCCATTCCGCCAGTGGAGTATCAATTATTTCATAGATATAGGTTTTCCGAATAAGGAAAATACTAGAGTGGTAGTGTACTGTTGAAAGGGGACTTCCTGCCGTCACCGCGGTGAGTCCACTAGGGTGCCCGCAGTCCGTGCGCACGATCTCGTCCTGAAGCAGGTATGAGAACGAGTCGTGGGCTGCCCCATGGGGCAGTCCCCATATTTTTTTCAGAATTAGGGGTTGAAAACGATTGTTTTCCCCGGCAAATAGAAAGATGCAACTTTTTTGCAATTATTTACCAACAAAATCTACCAAATTCATGCGTCCAATTTTAGTTACGAAAATGTTTGGTTTTCGTTTCACATAAACATTGCAAAGTTCAGTTTCATTTACGCTTATGCATACATGTAATAATGAACAGAAGATTTTAAGGATCTGGTAATAAAAAAAGATGAACTCTAATGCATAAATTAAATTTGACGCTCCCAGGGAAAGTTGTCTTTTGAGAATTATGCAAATTGGCGAAATGAGCAATTCTCGGACACCGAGGGGGTCGATGCGATGGTCCGTTGTCATGGATATCAGGTTTCTCTGTAGAGCACAGGCACACTGAAATAACCATCTGTTGATGTTAAATTAACATTTACCTGGCCCTTAACGAGACAAGAGCTGCGGTAAACGCGAGATCTCTGCGCTCACTCCTGGTATTCCACATCCGACGATAGTATCAGAGTGTAATATCTCTCCAATGTGAATGCCGGCGGGTAGCTTGTATGATAGACGAGTGTATACTGCGTAACTTAAGAGGCTGGTCAAATGGGCATGCGTCAAGGTACACAGCTTGTCACGTGACTCGCTTTGGTCCATTTTGTGAGAAAAGATTCATACTCCCCCCCCCCCCCCCCAACTTCCCCACCCACGTCAATCAAATATATTAAAATGCAAAACAATAATCACAGTAAACTCCGGACTATCAAACCGTTGCATATCATTCTGATAATCTAATTATCAATCTCAGATCAAAATGATCCACTTTTGCGGATCATACATTAATTTTTTGCACAAATTTATTCACATCTGTCGAGTATCATTTGTTATAATTTTTATTTAAGATAATATTGAGATAACATTTCTAAAAGAAGACATATTTTAGAAAATTTTGAATTTCAGGGTGATAGAAAAATTCCAATATTCCTATGTTGGGCTTTAATTCTCTATGGCTCTGGAAATTATTATTTTTCTTTCTGAAAGTATTTCTTTATTATTATTATACCATTAAGCCATTTCCTTTCGGGATAAGCGTGACTCACTCGGTTAGGAAGGGAGTTATGTGAGGAAGGAGGTATTGACATTTTAGATTGATCTAGCTTCTAGAATGCTCGTGTTATTTAAATAAATAACACGTTCGTTCCGCAACACTCCTTCGACCCAGGATGCTGATCAATCTCTCTAGCGATCACCCCGAGTGAAGGGCCCCACTCGGGCCCATTAGTATCCAAGGCCTTTTGTTTCAGGCCTCATTCACTCGACTGACACTCTTTTTATAAACTATTTGTCACTACACTTTTCTGTCCTCGCATACTTATCTAGCTTTCTTCACGTCCATGAATTTTTTCATGCAAGTTCTCGTGTTTCTACGGCTTCTTATGTTTCTTCGAATTAGGGCCTCATTCACACATTATAACCACCGTTTCCGCGGTCTGCCTCTGGGCACACTCCCATTTACTTCACCCTTGATTTACCTAAATCCGACACGCACTTCTGGAGGATTTACAACTTTCTAGGACCAACAGAAATTTTTTGAAGAAACGTTAAATTTTCAACAGAATACATGTATTGTTAATACATAGTTCAATTTTCAACCAGAAATAGAATAGTTCAATTTTCATGTAAAAATGTATTTTTAACTAAAATAAAAACGATTTCTCAACAAAATTTTCAACCAAACAGACGAATTTTTAACTGAATTTACGTATCTTTAACTAAAATAGTTAAATTGTCAATTTAAAAAATTCATTTTAAACAACAAAAAAAACGAATTTTCAACAAAATAGTTCAACTTTTAGCCAGAGATGAATTTTCAACTAAAATGAGGAATCATCAACCAAAAAGATAAATTTTCAACCAAGAAGTTTCATTTTCTGCCAAAAAAGAATTTTTTTTTAACAATATAAACGAATTTTCATAGTTGAATTTTTATCAAAAAATGATCAATTTTGAATCAAATAGTTGAATTTTCAACTAAAAAAAAAACAGAACTCTCTACAAAATATTTCAATTTTTAATCAAATAGATGAATTTTTAACTGAAATTACGAATCTTCAACTAGATTAGTTAAATTTTCAGTTAACAAAATTGATTTTCAACAACAATAAAAAACAAATTTTTAACAAAATAGTTGAATTTTCAGTCAGAGATGAATTTTCATCTAGAAAAAAAGATTTTGAACCATGAAGTTCAACTTTCAACCTAATATTTAAATTTTCAACCAAAAAGATAAATTTTCAACCAAGAAGATTACCAAATGATAAATTTTCCACCAAAAAGTGGAATTCTCAACTACACAAGATAAATTTTCAACAAAAATGGAACAGTCAAATTTTCAGTTAAAAAAAAGGATTTTTCAATAAACAAAAAAAAACGAATTTTCAATAAAATAGTTAAACGTTCAACCAAAGAGATGAATTTTCCACTAAAATGATGAATCTTAATTCAAAAAATGAATTTTTAACAAATGATTTCAACTTTCAAGCTTGCAGTTGAATTTTTAAACAAAAAAGATTATAATTTCAAGTAAAAAAAAACAGTTGAATTCATCCAAAAAATACGAATTTTCTACAAGCTATTTAAACATAAAAATTTAAAAAAAAAACAGAATGACTTTCTAACACCATTCTTGAATTCGCAATGTAAAAATTAAATTTTCAACCAAATAACAACATTTTAAACCAAAGAACATGAATTCTGAATTAGAAATATAATAGTAGACTTTTCAACCAAAAGAATGAACTTTCAACCGAAAATAGTTGGATTTTTAACCAAAGAAATACTATCAAACGAGATATGAATTATCAACTAAAAAAGCGAATCTTTAACAGGAAGATAAATTTTGAGTAAAAAAAAACTTGTTAACAAAAAAGCGAATTTTTAACAAAATAGTTCAATTTTCAACCAAAAAGATTAATTTTTAACCAAAAAGATTAGTTTTCTACAAAATAAAAACAAATTTTCAACAAAATACATGAGTTCTCAACAAAATACATGAATTTTCAACAAAGTAGTTGCATTTTCAACATAAAAAGAAGATTCAGTAATTGTTGAATTGAAAACGTCTAGAAATTGTGTAATATTACAAAATCGAAATTATTTAATTTAAAACTCTATTCATTTTAAAATGTTTAAGCACTAAAAACAGTATCTATTTGAAAGTTTAAAAAAATACGAAGTTTCTTTATTTAAGGAATACATATTTAAAGAAAAAATATTTAAATTCTACTGGAAACTGCATTTAAATTTGCCGAACTGCGTTAATCAGTTAATCAGTTGTCATTTTTATTTCAAAAATATTTAATTTGTATAGGATAGATTGAACGAAAAACTATTTGAGCTTTAAAGTTTTATATAAATCCAAAATAAAGTTAAGTTTGAAATTAGTCAAATTTACAAAAGTTAAATTAATTATAATAGATAATTCTGTAAGTTAAAAAAAAGCTTTCACTACTCGCGGTAGCAATTTCTAATTCTGAATAGAATAATTTTCTAGATTTAAAACCAACAATTTTATTTTCAAATATCGTATATTTAAAGTGAAAAGAGGAACAGGGAAAGTTTTTCAAAAATAGGGGAAACGCAGGGGAATAGGGGAATCACTGTGAATCCTGTTATAGGAATATCAGTCTCCTCACTGTCTGAACATTCTTGATAAAAAATTTCATGCACTCGCAAAGAGCTGACGAAAATTATTACTGATTTGTCGGTTTGTAGAATAAATCCCAATGAAAATTGAAGAATACTGATATAAGGGCCTTATTATTTCGCACAACACTGACTGATTCTGAAAGAAATAACGCGGCCAGTCGTGCGTTAAGACTTCTTCTCGAGGTGCCATGGGTTAACGAGATACTGATGCTCCAGGTGGTGCATTGCCATGAATATATACTCCCTTGCTACAACATCTTTAGCTACTCTTTCTTCTTTCACGTCCTCTATACGCTCAGTTAGATTTAAGATAGGAACCCTGAAAGGCACCCACTCTGTTCCCTTTTTAACTTAGTGTTTCTAGATTAGCTTCTGGGATTCGTGGAAAAAAATTGCAAGCAGAAATACTAAAGCAAAGTGCTAAAAGTAATCT
This sequence comes from Andricus quercusramuli, assembly GCA_932178445.1. Taxonomy (NCBI): domain Eukaryota; kingdom Metazoa; phylum Arthropoda; class Insecta; order Hymenoptera; family Cynipidae; genus Andricus; species Andricus quercusramuli. The sequence goes on from CAKNXH010000131.1 coordinate 370,297, forward strand.
AACCATGATGACTGTTCTTCTCCTACTTTAAAATCCTTCTTTATCACCACTACAGACTTCATATGCCAAAATGCTCTCAAAACATGGGAAATAGGGTGATTTTTCACGAAAATAGGGAAACAATATTGGAATAAATTCATTTCACTAAAATTAATGTAGATAACAGATTAAATTCAATATTAAACGCTTTAAATTCCTAAGGTTTGAAGTTGCACTAAACTGCATTTTCAATCAAAACAGATTCATTTTCTACCAAGGAAATAGGCAGTTTTTTTAACTAAAAAATATACGTTTTGTACCAAAAATGGAATAGTTATATTTTCAGTTAAACAAGTTTATTTTTGAAAAACTTTCAACAGAACAGTTAATTTTTATACGAAAAAAAATTAATTTTTAACAAAGGACTTCAAATTCCATCCAAGTAGTTCAATTTGTGTAACTATTATTTGCATATTCGCATTTGAAACGATTTTACCAGTCCAAGAAATACAAGAGAAATTTATGAAAACAGATTAAGACACGAAATTTGCTCTAAAAATAACAAGTCTAACTTTATTATTTTTCAATAAATAATAAAATACTCGAAAATTCTACTTTACCAATAGACTTCAGTAAGAAAACGTGATTGATAAAAATTGAGTCTCACCTGCGACAAAAAGAGAAGCATAATTAGTTAACTATTTAAAAGTTTAAGATTTTTCGGAACCCGTCACAGATTTCAAAGCCCGGAAATAATCTTGAAATAGGGGAAATGGGGTTTTTAAGCCAAAAAATCGAATCTTTTAGAAATCAGTTGAATTTTAAACCAGAAAAGATGAATTATCTGCCAAATAGTTAAATTTTCAAATAAATAGATTAATTGTTAACCAAACAGTTAAATTTTGAACCAAAAATATGAATTCTCAATGAAAAAAATTATTTTTAACCAAATAGTTAAATTTTCAAGTTAAAAAGGAATATTTTTTAGAAGGCAGTTGAATTTTCAACAAAAAAGTTCATTTTCAACCAATAAAGATAATTTTTCCATCACAAAAAATGAACTTTCAATCCAAAAGGTCGAATTTTTAAACCAAAAATTTCATTTTCAACCTAGAAATATCACTTTATTTACCAAAAAGACGACTCTTAAACATAAATACAACTTTAGAATGAAAAAAATAGTTGAATTTTTAACAAAATAATGAACTTGTTGACAAAATAGTTGAATTTTTGACCAAATGGTTGAATTATCACCCTACAAAGATGAATTTTCAACCAAATGGTATAATTTTCAAAGAAAAAGTTTAAACTTCAGCCGAAAAAAGTTGCATTATCATCAAAAAAATTTATTTTCAACCAAGAAAGATCACTTCATATTGAAAAAAGAAGAGTTTTAAACACAATAGATAAATTTTCAACCAAATGGTCGAATTTTCAAACAGAAAATTTTGAAGTAAAACCAGAAAAAGTTACATTATCAACAAGAAAAGTTCATTTTACATATAAAAAATGGAGTAGGTCAATATGTAGTTTAAAATATTACCTTACAACAACAACCAAAAAACAAATTTTGAACCAATTTAATTCAAACAAAAAAGCGAATTTTTTAGGATATAGTTGAATTCTTAACTAGAAAATAAAAACTAAAAATGTTTAACAGAAAAAATGAATTTTCAACAAAATAGTTGAATCGTCAACCAAAAAAGATTAATTTTTAATTAATCAATTGCATTTCGAATTAAAAAATATTGATTTTCTACCAAACTAATTGAATTTTCAACCAAACGAGATGTATTCTGAACGAAAAATATAATAGTACACTTTTCAACCAAGAAGTACATATTAACTTCCAAACAAAAAATAGTATGATTTTCTTATTGCTTTCTATTAATTTAGTTCGCATTTAAGCGAAAAACGAGAAAAATTGTAAGTTTCTTGAAAACAGGGTAAAGACGAGGAATTCTTTTAAAAAGGGGAACAGAGGGTAACAGGGGAGAGGGTGTCAAGTTTAGTACTATCTAGCTGAACAGTATTGTTAATCATACAAACTTTGATTGATTCAAAAAAAAATTTTATTACGTGTTTTAGCGAGATGCGAGACATGTATAATAATAACTTCAAGAGGATATTAATCAAGTCTGTTAGATTCCTTGTTTTATATTTACAATTTACATGATGACGAAACTCTGAAAGTGAACGAAAGTGGTGTCGCAGATTCGAAGGAGGGAGATTCATCATCAGCGATATCTCACCTGGGGCGTCATTTCAAATAAACTCACCTGATGAGCGATACCACCGAACCTTGAGCTTCATTGATCGATGTATCGATATTCTCTGATTCGATAATGTTTGAATAATGTCTTGTCACTAGTGGTATCTTATCTATGCGAAGACCATCATGGAGATGTAATTTCTGCGGAGGTAGACTTGAGATTCTTGGGATATACAATAGTAGTCGAGCAGAGTTTCTGACATTATCTTGCCATTCTTGCCTTGGGCTTAAAATACATGCTGGTGCAATGTTTAGAGTTTAAAGAAAGATGGAATTCTTGTTTGTTGGTGTTTCTTGCTTCTGCTTATAGTTTGGAGATATTTCGACAATGTTAAGTATTATTCAAGTATTGCAACTACTCGATAGACTTAATTTTATTTCACGCATGAAACTTTTCTGGCATATTCAGAGACACTTTTAGTCAGCAAACTCCGACCACGTAGGACTTAAGATACAGAATTGCAAGCAGAAATTCGGTGTGCAAATAATCAGGAGCCGCAGTCTCAAGATCCGTTTCTTCGAGTCTGCATTGAATTTATGAACTGCAAGACCAATAAAGAGTTCGAAACTTTCTTCGTAACGAATTATATTACCCTGAGGCGAAGGTACATTTCTATCACGTACACCACCTTATGGAAATAATCCTTTATCACAAAAGCTCGGGATTTATGGATAGAAATTGTGCCTGATTTAAAAAAGATTCAATTCAGGAGTTTCAAGATTATATGGGTAATTTTCTACAGACCGGGCACTTTCGTGTCCCAGGGATAAATTATCAAAACTATTCATTCTATTGTAAAGAAAATGGACACGAATCTTTATTTTAGTGTAAAATAACATGATCCATCATAAAAAAAATGGTTTTATTATCACATCTGTAGCGTGTCCAGTGTCCACACATGCCCGAAGCATAATTTACAGTCCAATAGGAAATATATATAATCAAGGATTTTAAAAGGTATGCTTAATGGTCTTAAAATTTAAGGGTACCATTTCCATCACTATTATTTTAATTTAAGTTTTATAGACACAACAATATATACTGAAACATGGGTGTCTACGAAAATCTTTTTGCGGTTACGTCGATACATAAAACGGCTAGCATTCCACTATTACTACTTTTTGGGTTCAATGTTGGGGCTAAGTTGAAGAAAAAACATCTCACTTCTCATTCGCCAAGTTCCATGGAAAAAAATAGGCACTTTCATCGAAAACTAAGAAAAAGTTCAAGAAACCGTTGCGTATTTTAATCATGATATCAATCGACGTAACTGGAAAAAAATTTCATATTTCGGAATAAAATTAAATGAATTTTTTTCTGAGAAAATGTTCTGTTTTGTATTAAATAATTAATGTTTGCTCTTTTTTATTGTTGAATAATTTATGACATTGTCTTCTATTATTAAATAAGAAGTCGTAGAGGAATGCGAAAAATCTATGATGCCGAAATGCTCCAGGAGTGCTACAAATAATTCTGTAGCGTCAATACTTTTTACAGTTTTTTAGTGCTGCTAAACCTAACTTGAACTACAATATACAATTTTGAAAACATCTTTGGGAAAATTTTTCTTATTTTAAAAGTGCCTTGTATGTGGAATTATGGAGAATTATTACCTATCTGAAGAGTTTAAAATTGAAACGATTTTTGAAATCTACGCCATTAATTTGAATTAACCCCATATTTAATGCATGTCAGACTTTTCAATAAATCAGTTAAATTTCCAACAAAAAAAAATTAATATTTACCCAAAAAGTGGAACTTTCAAGCAAAAGAGACGAATTTTTAAGCAAAACAGATTGAAATTTAATTTTAAAAAATCTAATTTTCAAGCCAAAACGACGAATTTTTAGTAGACAGTTGAATTTTCAACCAAAAAAGCTGAATTTTCCACAAAAAGTTAATTTTTTCTACAAACAAAATTTCAGCGAAAAATATAATAGTTGATATTTCAACCAAAAAAGATTTTATATTCAAATCAAAAACAGTCGAAAAAAAAAAGAATTTTCACAAAATACATACATTTTCAAACCAAATAGTTGATCTTAAAATTTAAAGACTTAATTTTCAACCGTGCATATGATACAGATTAATCTTTAACCAAACAAATTTATTTTTAACAAAAGAGTATAGTTTTCAAGCAAAACAGTAGATTTTTCTTAGAAACCCGTTGACTTTGAAGGCCAAAAAGATTAATTTTTCACAAAAAAGTTTATTTTCAAGCCAGGAAGATGAATTTTCAACCAAACAGTTGGATTTTCAAGCCCAAAAAAACAAATTTTTCGAAATATAGTTGAATTTGAAACAACAACAAAATTATTTTCAAGCAAGAGACTTTTCTCCTAAAAAATACAAATGGCCAACAACACAGTTGAATTAACAAAAAAAAAAAAAGATGAATTCGTAACAAAATAGTTGAATATTTAAAAATAATTTAATTTTTAATGAAATAGTTGAGTTTTGAACCTACAAAGCTGAATTTTCAAGCCAATGGTTTTCAAGCCAATTTTCGAACCAAAAACCTAATAGGTAAATTTTTAAGCCGAAAAGACGAATTTTATGTCCGAACCACTTGAATCTGCGATCAAAAAAAAGATGACTTTTTAACGGAGTAGTTGGATTTTCAAGAAAATAAGTAAATTTTCAACGAAATAATTTAAGTTCTAATCAAATAACTGAACTTTAAACTTACAATGCTGATTTCTTAACCAAACGAACTAATTTTTAAACCAAAAAAAATGAGACTTCAACCAAAAATCTAATAGGTAAATTTTTAGGCCAGAAAATGAATTTTATATCCAAAACACTTGAATTTTTGATAAAAAAAATATTAGTTTTTAATAAAACAGTTTATTTTCAACAAAATAATTAAATTTTCAATAAAAACGTAAATTTTTTACCAAAAGACGGGGAAAAAAGTGTAATTATTTTTAAAAACAAAATAGAAAGAAAGGAATAGGGGAAAGAGTGTAGAGTCTGGCATATACAAACTATAGTAATTCAAATTTAAAACCTTCAGTAAGGGCGTGCGAAACTTCTCAAGAAATCCACGGAAAATTTGGAAATAAGAGCCGCCTGGTTATGAAAACAGATTGGCTAAATCATAGATATACTTTCTGCACGATATTTTAAAACAAATTCTGAATCCCCTACATGAAGAATAAACATAGGACTGGAAATCAATAAAGTCGGAATAAAAGCGTCCTCTATAATAACATGGTGAAGAGTAGAATAGAATTACTTTGATGAAAGGTCGACATATCAAGATGACCTACATTTAAAGTTGAAAGGGGATGCTGAGAATGTCGCCAGACTTATTTGGCCCGATCTCAATTAAATGCATTATCTCCACATGGACAAAATTTTTCCGTACAAAAGTAACGAACTTTTGTAGCTAGGTCTCGGATACGAGAAAAAAAAATGAAAATTGAATCTTACTTTTTACGAACTCTCAGAGGATACGAACCAGACCAAACAGCATAGGTTTCATGAAACTTCTAGCCACTCATCAGACGAACAACAAAGACAACCACACACACGCTTCATGCGTGCGTTTGCCTATTAGTGTTTGTAAGGGCCATGTGCAGGGCCACCCTGTTCCGAGATTTGTCGGGCCAGCTTATGAGTTCTCTGAACATTTTTTCCCATTCATTCGTAGTATTTTTGTAAATTATTGACGAAAAAAGTGACTTTTTTCAATTTTTCTCACATCCGAGACCTAGCTACTAGTTGTGACTTTTTTAATAACAAATTTTTTTCTGTGCTGTGCGCCAACTAAATTTATATTAAAAGACAGCGAATATCTAGGACAAAGATAAAACTGTATTGATATGAGCAAAAATCTATAGCTGCAGGATAATAATAAACTTTGGAGTGAATGCGATTTTTAAATTGCGAGTTTATAGAAAGTCATATTGTGTGCTTGGTTCGTCTCAGTGTGGCATTTAGGAGGCATAAATGTTCATGCTAGTGCGTTATATACCATGAAATATAAGACGGATACGAATATCAGCGGTGCACTCCAAGTGCATCAACTGCAATAGGTGAATGCGAGAACTCCACGTTTGTTTGTTTCAGAAAATTGATTTCATGGCAAATAACTTTTACTTATGAAGATTATTATCTCGGATTCTTACGGAAACATTGTAGCCACAACTAAATTTATAAGGGGCCGTTCAAAATCGACGTCACGCTTTTTTGAAAACTTTTTCCATCCCTCCCCTTCTTGGTCACAGTGTCACAGATTACTACACAAAGCTTGATTCCCCCAGGGTGACGTCAAAAAAACGAACAAGTCCAAATTTTGTCTTCGAGTTCAATTGCGATAAACGACTAAAATAAAACACAATGTATTGGTACTATATTTAATTCAATACAAAACGATTAAGAATTCAATTCGAAAGTAAGTTGCACTTTTAAACAAATAGTTGAATCGTTCAGCAAAAAATACGAAAATTTTAGAAGACAGTTGAATTTTCAACCAAATACTTTTCTACCAAAAAAGATTAATTTTCAATCCAGAGGGAGAAATTTTCTATCCAAAAAGACGAATTTGCTACGAACCAGTTGATTTTTCCAAAAAATGACTTTTTGACAAAATAGTTGAATTTTTAACAACAAAACTTATTTATCAACCAAACAGATGCATTCATGCAAAAGAGACAACTTTTCAACAAAATAGTTGCATTTTTATTCAAATCGTTACATTTTCAACCTAAAAGATTAATTTTCAACCGAATTCTTAAACAAAAAAGATTAAACTTCAACCAAAAAAAGTTGAATTTTATCAAAATACTTGAATTTTCCATCAAAAAAGATTATTCCTCAACAAAAAATGTAAAAGAGTTGATATTTCAACCAAAAAGATTTTCATTTAAATAAAAAACAGTTGAGGTCAACCAAAAACGACGAAATTTCAACAAAATAGTTGAATTGTCAACCAAAACTGATTTATTTTTAACCAATCATTTGAAATGCCAAACAAATTGTTGAATTTTCAAGGGAAGAAGGCGAATTTTCTACAAAAGTGGCATTTTCTACCAGCAATTACGAATTTTCAAGCAAAAAGTTAATTTTTAAGCAAAAAGTTCAATTTTAAACTAAAAACTATACATTTTTAACCAAAAAAGGAATAGTTAAATTTTCAGTTAAAAAATTTTATTTTCATAAAAGAAATGAATTTTCAACCGAATAGTACAATTCTTAACCAAAGAGATGAATCTTCAACTAATGAAACGAATGTTTAACAAAGTAGTTCAACTTTCAACCAAGTAGTTGAATTTTCAATTAACATAAGAAAGATCAATTATCAATTAAACATTTAATAATTGAATTTTCAACTAGAAACGATCAATTTTTATCAAAAATTGGATAAGTTGAAGTTTCAGTTGAAAAATTAACTTAAAAAAAAAACGAATTTTCAACAAAATAGTGAAATCTTCAACCAAACAGTCAAATTTTTAACTAAAAGAGATAGTTGATAGTGTTTTTTCTTATTGTGGAGTTTTTTGAAAACAGGAGAAAAAAGAGGAATTCTTTTTAAGAAGAAGGGAAAGAGGAAAATAGGAAAAAGAGTGTATTTAGATGCTTTACTTGTAAAATAAAATAAATGATATATGGAAAATGTAGCATCTATAATATTTTTTAGAAACCTCTTCTTGGCGAACAAATGATTGATTAATTAAATCTTCCAGTTCTTTCTTTAATGGGAAATATATTTCAAATCTAAAAGGATTTCTTGCTTCGAATTTTGCACGAACGATCCTGACTGCGAGACGCCGAAATCGAATCTTCAGGTGCACGCTTCACCGATTCAAGTCGATATTAATTTCAGTGTTTGCTCTTGACTCTCTGGAACATTTGATATCGAATAAAGCATACAAGTTTCTCTTTAAATTTTCTATGATACAGCCTGGGGGTTATTTAAGCCAGATAATAAAAATCTACAATTCTCGATCATACTTTCAACAAAAATTTATATGCCTTTTACAAAATGAAAATACAAAAGTATCAATATGAATTTTCTAGAATAAAAAAGTAGTTAATAAAAAGTAAGAAAAATATATTGTGCAAAGTGCAAATTAAATCTCCAGTATCGGTTTTCGAATTGATCGGACCATTAGATACGAAGCAGGTCGTGTAGAAAGTTTCGTTCCTACACTGAGGCGTAATATCCGCGAACGTTCAACCTGACAAAAAAATTCTACGTTGGAAACAGAATTTTCCTCATAAACTACATCTCAGACAATCGATTATTCGAATGTGAGAGTATATTTTTCATCACTGACACAAAAATACTTTCTCCTGTAAAAATAAATTCCTATGCTTTCACTAAAAATAGAAAATCTATTTTAATTATTTGAATCTTTAGAGAAGAGAGAAATGACAAAATTCAATGGATTCTTGCAAACGAAATCCGTATTATTGAAAATGATGCAAGAACCATTGCCTCATAGAAGATACAAAGAATGTATAAATAAACGATACGAACTAAAAGCAACAAAGTAACAACTACAGGGTTGTTACAAAATCCTAATTTTAAAATTCCTTGACTTTCCCCGACTTTTCCCTGAAAATTTTTTCATTTTTCCTGTGCGTTATAAATTTTTCTTTCAGATATACAACGAACTTACGCCTAGGAGATCCACAATGTTAATGTTAAAAACTATTTTTTCCCCGAATTTATTTCGAAGAATTTTATTTACATCAGTCATACAGAATTGCATAAGCAACAAAATTTATTTTCTACCAAGAAAAATGTATTTTCAACAAATACATCAAGTTTCA
>CAKNXH010000131.1:379341-415290 GCA_932178445.1 Andricus quercusramuli
ATTTTCTACCAAGAAAAATGTATTTTCAACAAATACATCAAGTTTCAACTAAAAAAGATGAATTCTAAGATGGAAAAATTCACTTTAAACCAAAAAATTAATTTAAAATAAAACAATTCATTTTTTAACCAAGAAGATTAATTATCTACCAAAAGAGACCAATTTTCAACAAAATAGTTGAGTTTTTATCTCAAAAAGTTAAATTTTGAAACGAAAGAAGACATTTTTAGTTTGAACAATTAATTGTCAAACAAAAAAAGTAATCTTCCACCAAAGAGATGAATCTCCAACAAAAAAAAATGAATTCTCAACGAAAAGTGTAATAGCTGATATTTCCATCAAAAAATATTTTGGTTATCAAACAGAACCATTTGAATCCAACCAAAGAATACGAATTTTCAACAAACTAGTTGAATCCTTAACCAAAACAGATAATTATATATATAAAACAAGATTTTTCAACAAAAGACATTAATTTTTAACAAGAAATGGAGTAGTTGAATTTTCAGTTTAAAAAATTAATTTCCAATTAACGGAAACAAATTTTCAACCTACAAGATTAATTTTCTACCAAAGCAGATCAATTTTCAAGCAAAAATGGAATAGTTACATTAACGGTTACAATAATTTATTTTCAACAAAGAAAACGAATTTTGAACAAAATAGTTACATTTTCAACCAAAGAAATGAATTTCTAACTAAAATTATGAATTTTATACCCAAAAAATTAATTTTTAACCAAAAAGTTACATTTTCAAGCAAAGAAATTAATTTTCTACCAAAAAGATACATTCTTAACAAAATACACGAAATTTCACATAGAAAAGATACATTTTTAACCTAGAATGGAATAGATATATTTTCAATTAAAAAACTTATGTTTATCCACAAAAAAAAACGAATTTTCAACAAACGAAATTAATTATTATTTGTAATTCTTAACCAAAAACAGTTAAAATCAACGAAAAAAGGCGATTTTTCAACAAAAGAGATGTATTTTCAATCAAGAAAGATTTTTCAGTCAATAAAGAAAAAAATTCATCCAAATTGTTGAATTTTCAAATCGAAAATATTAATTTTCAAGAAAAAAGTGAATTTTCAACCAAATAGTTGATTTTTTTACAAAAATAGTTAAATTCTCAACCCAAAGATAATATTTTAATAGAACAGCTGGATTTTTAACCAAAAAGGATGGTTTTTGAACAAAATTGTTCAAATTTTAACAAAATGATAAAATTAACTTCAACTTCAGTTTATCAAAAATTCTTTGAATCTTCTAGGGTTTCCCTATAGCATTTCCTGACTTTCCAGAACTCCCTGACCTGTAACAACCCTGCAACTATAACTCTCAATTCAACGGTGGGAAACGGAACTGCACTAACGAGCAGTGGAAACCCGGATCAAAAATATCGAAAGCGATGTGATAGGAGGTTTGTATCGTATACTGTCGTTTGGTAAGCTTGAACTCGAGTTCAAGCTTGACGATCGACTGTTAAGAGTCAGGCTTTTGCTCTGATATGGCCTACGGAGAACCCAGATCCAGATGCAATTACACAATGAAGTAGTGATTGTAATTGCTTCGATAAATGTACACTCGTGCAAAACGCCAAGTGCAACGCCGACCAAATGTAATGACTTTGCATACACGTATCTAGAAAGATCATTGACTAATGAACCGCATTCAGATCTTCTACAGCGATCTCAATGTAATGGTCATGAAAAGCGATTGAATGTTGAATTAAATCGAGTGAAATCAGGAATTGTGTTTCTACCCAAGGTGGTTTCAGCAGATCTCACAATCCTTATGGGGTACTTTTTTCACAATTAAAGGGTACCCTTTTTTACAAAAATGGGGTACGCTATATAAAAGTACCCATTTGTCTGTTTTTTAAAATCAATTTTTAAGCTAGCTTTGAACTTTTTAAGCCGATCAAGATTTCCTACTGATAAAAATACAGAAGAAACAATAAAGAAAAGCTGAAAGAATGGGAAGCAGATAAGAATCTCATTTAGAAATTATAGTTTTTGAGTTTGTCTGTTTTAAGGCTCAAACTCATTTTAGAGGTCAAAAGTAGTACAGTATTTTTGTTAGCCTTTTATTAAAAAATTTAAAAAACTGTAGGCTACTGACTGAAAATAGGTAACTATATAGGCACCAAGTATTGAAAATAGGGGACTTTAGAAGGAAATAGGGGCTATGGAGACTGGGTTTGGGTATTGGAGTGGTCCAAAAATCGCAGACTTTGAGAAATTCAATGTGCACTTAAAAATTCAAAGTGTCAAAGGCTAAACTTGTCAAATGCTAAACTTTAGACATCATTGTTGCTTTTGTACTTACAAAAAAAACTGTTAGTACAATATTAGCCTAATTTTGCATGATAACTTGAATAGCGTTCTGAAATTTTATAGATGAAAAAATATAGAGGCATTGTTTTACATAATTTACTTTTACTTCCAATGATTGAGATTTTTAGTGTACATAAGCTTGTAGATATTTTCGATATGAATTCATTGGTACATATAACTTGTATTAATTACTATTTAAAGGTAAATAAAAAAGGACTATGTATGTCTACTCGACGGATGATTTGAAATTCCCGCTCATCTTCCCGATTCTCTCTGGGTAAATTTTTCATTTTTCCCAGTCAATTACTTATTTACTTATGTGGAAACTGATTGAAGTATATTTTTCTTTCTTTGAAATTTACATTAAACGAAAGTTAATTCATATCACAGATACTGAAAAAACAGAAGAGATAGATTATCAATAATAGCAAAAAATATCACAACGAAAGTATAGCTTCTTGAGTTCTTTTCCTTCAGGTGCTTTTTTCTTTGCAGAAAATTTTAAAGAATTACAACCATCATGAAAAGGAAAGCGATACCTATACCTACACCTACCATCACGGAAAAGGTAAGCTTGCTCTTACTTAGTTCTTAGTATCATGCCAATCCCAGGTAGAAGGCTTAGTATAGCCATAAATATTTTGAAGGCTTTGGACCACAAGGCATTAAGAGTGGGATTAAAATTAGTGTCCAGAAGAAAAACTTGGAAAGAAGTGGTTGGCTTCTGATTTAAAAATACTATTCCTTGACAGCCTTGCACAACCTCGAAATACGAATTAAACATTCTAAGAAAAAACTATGCTAGCCCCGGATATTATCGCAAAATAATATACCAAATTATTGCAACATAGTAATATTATTGCAAAACCAGTTCACATTGTAATGTTTTCTTTCATTTTAAATAACATCCAAAGTAATAAACATTTTCCAATGTTCCTCGCAATGTTCTCGTGCTCATTTTAAAATGAGTATCCTTATTCGTCTTTCTGTTGCTAATCTTTCAAATACTCTAGCATATCTACATCCTATTTTGTACTTTGAAAACGTTTCGTGGTGGCAATGAAAAAAATATATTTGTAGAGAAAAAGAAGCAAACGCGGAAAAACAGGAACCTGACCCTAGTAAGCGCTAAATTGATTTTTCCCAACCCAGTACATTATCTGCGAAGAATCAATACTACATTCATCCTTAATTCGTAACCTCCTACTACCTGAATGACTACCCTAAATTCTTCCGTACTAAATAATTTCTGTTACTTTCTCATTCCAGTAACGTTATTTTGTCTTTCAGGCGTGCGACGAGCACGACAAGGTCAAATAATTTCATGATTTATTCATGAAATCATTATCCTCTGGGAAGAAAAGCAAATAGTCGGTTTCTCTCCCTGTCCCTACGTAGAAAGAAATCATGTCTTTCGACACGTGCGAGTGAAGATACTCGTTACATGTTACAACTACTGTGCCGTATTAATGTGTTGGTGTAAGTGTTAGTAGATTTAGACTCTGTAAGTCTATATAGTTTGTCACTAGCAAGGTAGCAAAGGACAAAGGAACACGAAAATGCTATATAGTATTGTGTTTGACCAGACGGTTTCGACGAGTGTTTGTGAGCCACGACTGCTTTTGTCCCCCAGAAACAATGAACGAAACAAACACAAAGCGTGTTTGATGGTGCTTCATGCGAGGTGTCACACGCACCTGTGTCACGAGTTTTGTAGTTCAGAAGCTCCACCATAAGTCGCTGACAATTCTATTAAATCCAGATGCCGTCAACTCTAAGAAGGATACAAAACTGGTCCAATGTTTCCACTGGTTTTTAATTATAACTGAACTAATTTTAAAGCCTTTCAATTTTAATCAGAGTTAGAAACTTTAGCGTTGTGATTTATGTAAAATTGAATAGTAAAAACATCTACAATTAAGTCAGAATGAGTAAAACACAAAGAAATCTACAGAATCGCATTTTACACCATTGTTGGGAAAGGGATTCAGGTAAGATAATTATTCACCATTAGGACGTTGTGTACGAACTGTACAACACGGAATGTCCATTCTATGGGGAGTGATGATCTATGCGAATAAACCAAAGTGGGAGCTTTTGCAATGTAGATTAAGGCTAAGAGTAAATGGGAATGTTTTCATTTCGATGCAAATGCGAGTGGTTCTGGATTAACACAATAAAGGAAATATTTTTCAATTAAAAAAATTAATTCAACTCATTTTGTCTCGCTGGAAGAAAAAGGGAATGAAAGAAGACACTGGTTGTCAACTCATCGGAAAGGTATATTAAAGGGAGAAAAAATAGATGTAAAAGTATATATAATTAAAATAATTATAGTGATTTTCACGGAAGTCGTGAGTTGTTTATTATACTGAAATTGTTAATGAGAGAATGATTGATAATAATGATTATATAATTGATTGAGAGAAAACTGATGAGAAAATGATTCGTTCTACAGTTATCAAATTATTCAAACTTCAAGAAAACATTTTGATTTAAAATTTAATTCAACTAAACGTTTACTTCAAGAAAATCTTTTCCACATTGTAAATTGAGGAACAAAAAATTTTTGTCTTAATTTGATATTAATTTGTAATTCAGCGTGTGTTAAGCTTAACGGAATTTTGATTTATAAATTAGACATACATTTTTTGAGCACTAGAAATGTCTTATGAATTCAAACCAGTTAACTAAGTCAAATTCATATTCCAATTAGAAGATTCAGTTACCGAACTGTTTGCTTCAAAACAAGATTTGTATCAAATTGGCTTTGAATTCAAAACTGTATCTCTCTGCACGAGCATCATTCAGTGAATTCAAATCAATAATCAACGGCGGAACGGATCTCTGACGTCATCGAGTCTATATAAGGTCGAATATTTCACATTTATTTAAAACACATTGAGGTGATTGCCCTACATATCTATATATTTTATTCACCTCGATAAATTTCCATAATTGTCATTTTAAATATAGAAAATGCCATTTATGATTTACTCCATTATGCAAATAATGTAATATTAATAATATTATTGAACCACAGTTTAAAATATTCTTATTTTATCCTCATTTTTGATAATGCCTATTTTTAACCGACATAAAGAACAAAAGTAACAAAAAAACAATTGTGAAAAAGGTTTCAGCTACAACAAAAAAAAAAGATTCTGAAACAATGCTATCTTTGTCAAATATTTCTTTGCGCATTTTTAAAACGATTCTCATGTCATACGAAGCTACTACCTCAAGGTTATCCTGCAGTTAGTAACTGTCCAAATTGTTTCAGGCATTTGGTGAGGAAGTCTACCAATACTGATGCAGGTGAACATACAGGTGCCTCTCATTCTCATTTATTGGAATTTACAGGGTCATTGAATACCAACTTTTCTTTGTCTTACTACAACAATATTTATAAATAAAATTTATATTTTGCTTTTTTCTCTTTAAAAAGAAATTTTAAAGGGCTTTGTATTTCAATAAAAGTTTATTTCAAACATTAAAAAATTGTACACGACTGCTTGGAATGTATCACAATGATAATCAAAACATTTTTCAGTTTAAAAAGATTTACAGTCAAAATCAAGGTTGAAATTGTTGCGTTTTAAAAGTTTTAATTTCGTACAATTCTATTTGGAGTTTCCAATTTAAAATTATTAAATTTAGAACGTTCACAAAATCGACAAAAATAGCCACATTCTTAAATGTAACAAAATTTGAAAGAGAATGGAAGTGTTACTTTGTTTTAATAGCTGAATATGTAATTTTTTATTTAAATCTAAATTTTTTCTTTTTTCTTTCACTTTAGATGATAATTGTAATTTTGATTCAATATCAATCAATGATGGCTTATTTTGTTCATAGAAAAATTCTTTACAATTGTATTCATAGAAGTTTTATTCAAAATTAATGTTACATAAGTAAAAGTTTTACAAAACAACTCTGGAAACAAATTCTGGAATTATGAGTCTCACTGATGTTTTCCATTTTCGACACTGATCCATTCTGCAAATCTTTACATTTGAAAATTCGTAAACTTGTTTAATTTTGAATGTTCACAGTTTAAATTCTTAAAATTTTGATTTTTTTAAAATATGGTTATCATAAAGACTTGCCATTGAATATCCTTCAAATTTTAATTGTATAATTTAAAATGATGTAATTAAAAATGTTTTTTTAATTGTTCAATTTGAAGACTTACAATTGAAAACTCTGGATTTTTAAACATGTATAGATATAAATTCTTACATTTTTATGATTTTGAAGGTCAAAATCAAATTTTTAATTCTGAATCTTCAAAACTGAAGGAATTTCTAAATTAAATTATCAAAATTACACAATTTGAAACTTAAAATTTGAATACACTTTCATTGCAGACTTTCAAAAGTAAAAAGTGTTCAATTTGAAAGACGTATAAATAAAAATTCTTAAACTTTGATAATTTTGAAGATCTAAAGTCATGTGTTCATTTCTCAATCTTCCAAACTGAAAGCATTTCGAATTTAAATCATCAACATTATGTAATTTCTTATTTTTAAACTTAAAATTTGGAATAAATTTTATGCACTGTCTATGGTCACGGAATTTTCCATAACTCTAACCCCTTTTTCAGCTCGTGCTACTGTTACGGAAAATTCCGTAACCATAGACAGTGTCTAAATTTTAATGGTAAATTTTCAAAATTAGAAATACTTCAATTTGGAAGATGTATGAATTAAAATTCTTGAATTTTGATAATTTTGAAGTTCAAAAGTCAAGTCTCCAGTTCTAAATCTTCTAAATTAAAGAAATGTTAAACATAAATAATCAAATTTACAGAATTAAATATTATTTTATTTTGAAGATTTCAAATTAAAATTTATTTCATTTTATAGATTGAAAAAAAATCTTATTGCAAATTCTTGAATTGTGAATAGTAAAAATGACAGCGTTCATTTATTTGTATGTACCTGCAGTTTTGAACGTTCAAATTAACGAAATACTTTCCCCCAAATTCTATTTTATCTATAAATATTGCTCCAACTACAATAAAAAATCTGCATTATAATTTTCTTTGTATAATCTATTTTTTCCAATACAAACGTTTTAGCACTTTCTCTAGTTTACAACGGTATCAGTAAAAAATTTCGTTAATTTGAACATTCAGCAATTCAAGCACATTGTTTTTTTTTGTAACTTATAATATTTTTACATATGTTACATATGTTATCCATACGTAAAAAAGAAAATTTACAGGAATTTCAAGTTACTTTAATCAGAGACTGGATATTTAACAAGTTACTATTTTTATCTCGATTTTCATGAAGTAAGTCTATAGCTGTAATTAGTACTTTTTTTAGGAACTTTCCCAACACTGCATCTAATTTTAAATGATGAGAATTTGATATTCGTGATAGAAAAGAAATCAAGATACAAAAGCACGCGATAAGTGAGAGGAAACATAGAAGCTTCAATGTGGACAAAGCGAATGAGTGAATTCGAAGATGATTACTATTATTAATTATTATTTGTAATCGGAACAATATTTCGTTCATTTGAAGGTTCCAACTTTTGAAACTTCAGGTTCATTAATTTATGAAAATATTTTGACAGTTTATAAGCCACTGGGCATTCTCCTAACAGTTCATGTGTCAAAACATATCTTTCTGGCCCTCAGAAATTCGAGAGGACACCTGACGCGTGACCTCTTCTGCCCACAATGGCCCTCAATGGCCGGCTGTTAAATTGAACCCAGCTCCGAACTGACCAGCTGTAACGAACGCACGTTCACTTCTGCCGCCTTGGCGGATATATTTTATAACGAATCGGATATCTTTAATGCCTTGCGTAACACGATAGATCATAGAAATACAAATACAAAAGTCAGCAAGCGAACGTACACTTGGATTAAAAGGGGAGTGAATCTGGGGATCTCGATTAGGGGGGCCCATAATCGAAAAGGGAACATAACAGTTCCAAAATAGACTTTCGAAAGTTTCACAACCACGAATATAATAAGGTTCTAATTTTGCTGAGTCGTAGCATCCCAATAGAATCCATAAATTACGTAACAGCTTTTTTGGGGGGAGGGACTCCAAAAATTGTATGATCTGCTACATATAGGGGGAGGGGTAAATCGATACTGAAACGTAATATTTCTAACAAATCAACACATAAAAAGCTAGGATTTCAATTTTCTTTCAGCTCACTTCTTTACAAACTTATTTTGAACTTCAACTTTGGAAATACCTTGAAATATTGTAAAAAATTCTAAGGAATTTCAGAAGATTTCCAAATATTTCACAGGATTTTTAAGGCATTTTTAAGGATTGGGAATATTGTAGGCTATTTTTAAGGACCCCAAAGGAGTTTCAAGCATTAAAAAAGTTTCAAGTAATATCATCAAATTCCATATTTAACTTAACAGGACTTGAAAATTTTTCAAATATTTAGGGTAGTTAGAAAGATTTAAACATTTTTAAAAGAATTTTAAAGACTTTAAGGTTTTTTTAAAAATATTTCAAGGAATTTCAGAAAGTTTAAGTTTTGAAGAGATTTTCAAATACTTCAAGGAATTGCAAAAGATTTCATGAAGTTGAGGATATTTCAAGGGATTTTAAAAATTTTATAGTATTTTTAAAGATTCCAAGCCATTTTCAGGAGCTTTGAATTATTTCAAGGGAAATTTAAAAGATTTTAAACTAAATTTAAAAGATTTCAAAGGTTTAGGAAAATCTTAGGGTATTTGAAAGGATCCCAAGAAAGTTTCAAGAGATGTAAGAAAATTCCATCAAGGAATTTCAAGGAATATCTTGAAATTTAATGTAATTTCACGGGATTTGAAGAGATTTTCAAATATTTCCAAATATTAAATCTTTTTAAAGATCTTTAAAGACTTTTGCATATTTTAAAAGATTCCAAGGAATTTCAGAAGATTTACAAATATTTCAAAGGATTTTTATGAAATTTTACGGTATTTCCAGAGATTTGATAACATTTTAATGAAATTTCAAAGAATTTATTCACTACAATTGAGCGATTTAAAAAAATTGAAAAGATTTTCAAATATTCCAAGGAATTTCAGTAGATTTCAAGAACTTATTGAAGAGATTTCAAAGGATTTAAAAAAATGTTAAGGTATTTTTATGGCTTTGCATTATAATATCTCAAACCTTTAGTAAAGGGTTTCGATTATCCAAATTGTTGTTGAAAATGTAAATGTTCTGTATCCGAAGATACGACTCCGCGAAAACTAATCCGCGAAGACTAGTTACGAATTTACGTTCAGTTATTTTAACGTTTCAGTAAATAACGTGGGTAAGTTCCAATCGAATCTCAATTGTAAATTGGATATTTCGAATAAACGATGAAATGATGTAAAATATATTTATTGGAAATATAACAGAGTGTCGTGCGTATCATGTGAGCTTTGATACAAGACTGAAATCGTATTCCTCGTACGACTCTTCGTTCTACAGCGAACACCATACAAAATCGACCTCCTACTCTCGTCATCTTATACTATAAACATTAAACAATGCCGTCAGCATGGATACACTTCATGTGTACGTGATCAAGATTTCGTAGAATTATAATCAAAATCAGGTTTAACTTTAAAAAGAATTATATGAAACGACTTGAGTATTTGCAATATTTTGCACAGGCAAAACTTGCGGGCGTTACATATACAGGTAAAAATATAAATTCATTCATTTTGAAACAGTAAACTTATAGGTGATTTCATCAAAGATTGACGAAGATTGCATAATCTCGTTTTATATTACATTTTATTATTATTTATTATGATCGCAATCGTTCTTTAAAATGTTCAGGTTATTTTAGGTACCGGTTAGCTTGTCGAGAAATCTAGAAAAATGCATGACCAATATTGAATAATTGAAGATATGTGCTAGTAATTAAAAAAAAAAAATTTAATTAGGTTTTTTTATGAATATTTTTCTATTCAAAATTACATGAGGGGGGGGGGGGAGTGGCAAAAAAATGTGTTAGGTAATTCATGGATGACCCCACAAAAGGAATAATAAAATAAATAGCTCAATTTTGTTCCAAGTATTCTTACTACAACCACCTCTAATTTAAATTTGTCAAAAGAACTATTTTATTAATATTAACAATGAACTAATTTCATTAAATAAATAACAATTTGATAAAAAAAACAACATATTTTAATGATTTCCTATTATAAATATAATTGAAAAGTAGTAAAAAATATTTTCATTTATCCAGAATTTTTACAGCTGATCTTTCAAGAGAAACCATGAAATAGAATATTTACATGAAGTGAAATATTTGCATGGTAGAAAACCCGTTTCATTTTTTACTTTTAAATCTCTATTTGAATTTTCAAACGCAAACTGAATATTAAGGAATGTAGTCACATTTCACTTCCTATACGCCTGTTGGGTAGCTACGACAGCGCCAACAAGTTGGAACTATTGGGAAGAAATTTGAATTTCAATTCAATATGAACGAAAAATCTTATAGTAAAGAATTAATTTTGAACCGAAGATTAACAGTTTTGATTAAAATGAATTGATATTCACTGCTTTTGTTCATAAACATTGTTCGAATAACTTCGAGATACCCAATAATTCGCGTGTCAGATGGCGCTGTTGTCAAAGTCACAGAGGGACCCTACAGGCGGATTGGCATTAACTTTGTATTTATTTTCGAAAAGTAGACCAACACTTGAGATTCGGAATCACACTCTGAAATAATGACTAATATTTACTTTTTTGGGGTCATCATGTTTTGTATTCATCACTTGTTAGCCAATAAAGTCCCAGATATAAACATTTCTCAATCTCAAGTGCTGCCCCACTCGGATACGTGAACATTTCGATGTTAATTTTCCTTTAAAAGAAATAGAATTTTTTATTTGCTAAGAAAGAAAGTTATGATATGTTCAATTATTTTCAGGGGCAAAGTCACACGAAAATATGAAATTTTATACTCATAATTCTGTCTTTTGAACAAAATCGTTTAGATATAATCAGGCTATTCGTACTGAAAAATTCGGTACACGTACCGTAGGCTTTTTCCCGATTCATAAATAATTTTCACGGTCATTAAAATTGAAAGATTCGATCTCTTGAAGCACAAATTTTTCTCATTTGATATTGTAAAAACTTAAATGCAAATTAAAACACTTAAGGTAGAACTCTTTTGAATTTTAAAATTAAAGCGTACACATTTTTGTATTCAAACGATAAATAATTTACACGGATAAAATAGAAGCTTTTAATACTTTTTAATTTAATAATTTTAAATTAAATGCCATAAACTACAAAATGTTAAATTTTAATCTTTTATAAATTGTACAGTTCTAAAATTAAAAATTATATAAATCCACGCTATCATTTTCAATACTCTACATTGAAAAATGAATCAAGAAATTTGTGAAAATTCTCATGAATATTAAAAAAATCATTCTTTTGAAACCTTTCAAAATCCTTAAGAAGCTTCAAAATTTTTATTTCAAATATTCCGAAAATCTACATTTTGTTTGAAATTTTTCGGAATATTTTCTAATTTTTAATTATTTTTCAATTTTTTTCGAATGCTCTAGATATATTCAACATGATTCGAAAATTTCCTAATTTTTTGTTTACTCCTGCAAAATCGGCAATTTTTAAAATCTTTTTAAATATGCTCTTGAAATTAATTTTTCAAAATAAAAAATAATTTTCCTATGAATCTCAATAAAATTCTTGTACTCGTTTGAAACCTTTCAAAATGATTAAAATGCTTCTAACTTTTTTTTTAATCTTCAAAAATCTAGATACAAAAATTCACAGATTTTCAGGTTTAAATTTTTTGTTAATCTTTTCAAAACGTTTAAATATCTCTCAATCTTAATGAAACTTTTTTTTAATTAACAATTTTTCAATTGTTATTTATTCATAAAAATTTGTTTTAAAAATATTTTTAAATATTCTAATAAAATTAATTTTTCAAAATAAAAGGCCGTGTCTAGGATCACCAAAATTCGGTGAGCGTGAAAAAAATATTTTCGATGAACTCAGGGGACCTATAGAAAAAAGAGGTTCATAAAAATTCGATGAGTCTATCACAAATGTAAAAAAAAATTTATTCTTTCAAAACCTTTCAAAATCCTTGAAAATGTTCAAAATTTTATTTTAAAATTATTTATTCATTTTTTAAGTTTTAAATTAAGTTTTAACCTCTTTAAAACTTCTAAATATCTCTCAAACTTACTCCAATTTGTTACAATTTTCACTTACAAAATAAAAATATTAAAAATAGAGCAATTAAGATTGCAACGACTTTCTATTTCAAAGAATTCAGTTTTATTTTTTTGATTTTAAATAAACAAGCAATCATTGCTTATAATTTTGAAAATTTTTTGTTTTTCTTAATTACATGTTTTTTTAATTGAATAGGTTAAAAATTAAATATTTTATACTAAAACAACATTCGAATAGGACTGGCAATTTAATAAAAGAGTTTAATCATGAATCTATTAATTTGAAATTATTTAAAACTTGAACATCTACAGTTTATAAATTTTCAATCGGAAGTTTACATTTTGTTCAACTACTAAGGCTTTTGAATTCAAACAGTAGATCATTCTTTTATTTTGTGAATTGTTTAATTTTGAACAGATTCAGATTTGTCTTACAAAATAAATTATTTTTCAATTTTCAATACTTGAAATGTATTTTTAAATTCTTTTAATTGAAAATGTAAGCTTGAAAACGAACAACTAAAATATAACATTTTTGAAGTAAAAGATTTTATAATTACACATTGTAAACTGAATGACGAAAAAATTAACAATTGAATTTAACATAAAAAAGATTGAATCGAACTTATTTTAAATTGCATTATATCACGTGATACTGCAAATTTCGGAATTCATAATTCAAATTCATTGAAATTTTACTGTAACAAAAAATGTCCAGTTTCTCGGTCCACTCTGCTCTTTTGAAGAAAAAAAAAACACTTGCTCCAAAATAAAAAGGGGATAAAATTTTTGATCGAACTACATAATCCCTTTGCTAAACTTAAAATAGGCTTGACATTTCCTACGAGATGTATACGAGTCAGAATTTGACCTTTTATTTTTGAGAATCAATGTATATTTAGCAAAAGAAACACGAGACCTAACCTCAAATTTTTAAAATTAGATTTTCTCCCCACAAAAACCTAAGAAAATTTTGGAAGCTAAAAATTTGTTTACACTCTTCATTCTCGAAGAGGTATGCATTGTGAAAAATAATCCAAAAAATTGTTTTAATTTAAGAAAATGGGACTAACCACAAACGTTCAGCCATCCTTCCACGCGACAGGGATACTCGATCTTCATTCTCGATTTTGGCAGGTTGATCTTGGGTGTCAAATCCTAAATCCACGTGGTAGGCACAGGTGCACTGATCACATAAATTAAGAACTCTCCCTATTTCTCAAGAGAGGAAATCGCGCATTTAACGGTCACTGAAAAACATCCGCGACACTCATCACGACACGCGACCGATTTTCACGATTTACGTATAACAATAACGAAAGGGGCGAGTACAACAATAAAAAGGGGGACAAGTGCACAACCGCACATGCACAATGTCCACACAAATCCCACTATGAACTTCACGAACCGACGTTCGGATTCAAACTGATTTCGGGGTGAAACACGAATAGTGGCGGCGCCACAGTGGGGTACCACTTGGTCGGTAATGCAGATCCCGTCTAATTCACAAAATCATTTTATGGATTTTATCCTCATTTTATCAAAATTTTCGATTCTTGACGTGGAATGACCAATTTATATGAAGATGGATTCTATTTTTTGTTCGGGAAGTAAATCAGAGAGAAGTAGAGTTTAAAATAAGTCTGGGAACTAGAGGAATTTACCAGCCGCTAGGTAGCGCTAGCTGCTCTAGTTAAAGTTAAAGCTCCGCGAAAATTCGAATTTAATTAATGAAATTTTGTTTTAATTACAAATCAATAATTACAATAATTAATGAAATTAATAGATGAATTTTCAACTAAACATATGAATTTTCAACCCAAAACATTAATTTTCTGTCAGACAAGACGAGTTTTTGACTAAAAAAGATTCACTTCCAAGCAAAAAACAACGAAGTTAAAAAAAATAGATGGAATATTTACATTTTCAGTCAAAAGATAATCATTTTCAACCACAGGAAAATAACAATTTTCAACAAATTAGTTAAATTTAAAACGAATTTCTCAACATAATACATGAATTTTTAATTGAAAAAAAAATTAAACTAAAAGAGATCACTTAAATTGTCAGTTAACAAAATTAATTTGAAAAAAAAAAAAATAATTTTTAACAAAACAGTTAAATTGTCAACGAAAGAAATGAATTTTCAACCAACATGACCAATTTTTAACCAAGAAGATTTATTTTCTACAATAAATACTTATTTTCAATAAATTACAGGAATTTCTAATCAGATAGTTGAATTTCAATTAAAAAATATAATTTTTCAGCAAAAATTGAAAAATTAACATTTTCAGTTAAAAAAAAAATAATTTTCATAAAAAAGAAATTTCAAGAAAATAGTTAAAGTTACAAACAAAAACATTAATTTCCAAGTACAATGACGACTCATCAGCCGAAAAAAGTAATTTTTAACCAAATAGTTGATTTTTGAAACAAAAACATTGATTTTCTGCCAGGAAATACGAATTTTCAACTAAAAAAGATCGATTTTCAAGCAAAAAACAACAAATGCAAACAGCTACATTTTCATCCAAAAAGATGAATTTTTACCAAAGAAGATACATTTTTCAACATAAAAGACAGAAAGATTAATTTTAGAATTTAGATTTTGAGTTAAGAAATAATAATTAAAAGAAACACATTATCAACAAAATAGTTAAATTAAAAAAAAAGCTTTTAATTAAATTGCTGAATCGTCAGTCGAAAAGATGAATATTTCAATTAAGAGGAATCATTTTCTACCAAATAATACGAATTTTTCAACAAAATACTTGAATTTTCTACTACAAAATAATTGCACAGCCAAAAGTGGAATGGTTAAACTTTCAGCTAAAAAAATATATTTTATTATTTTAACAAAATAATTCAATTTTCAACAAAATACATAGTTAATTTTTAGTCAAATAATTGAGTTTTCAACAAAAAATATGAATTTTTGCCCAAGAGGGTTTATTTTCTACAAAAAATAAGAATTTTTCAATCAAAATGAAATAGTTCTACTTTCTAATGAAAAAATTATTTTTCAACTAAAAAAAGACGAATTTTACACAAAATAGTTAATAGTTCAAACAAAGAAATTAATTTTTAACCAAAAAGATAAATTTTTAACCAAAAATATTAACTTTCTACCAAAAAAATCTTATTTTCAATAATTTTTAACCAAAGAAAGAAACAAATTTCTGCAAAATATTTAAATTTCCAAAAAACAAACAAAATGCATTTTTAAGTGAAATTATTGACCGTTACTAATAAATTAATTTTTAACAAAATTCGGGATTCTTCCACTTAAAAGATGAAGTTTTAATCCAAGGAAATTATTAAATTTCTACCAAAAAATGAGAATTTTTAAACAAAATACATAAAATTGGAAATAAAAATAAAATAAATTTGCAACTTAGTTAAACAAAATTAACTGTTAACCAAAAACAATTTTTCAACAAAATAGTTACATTTTCAATTGAAGAATTGAATTTCCAACTAGTAATTCAACCAAGTAGTTCAATCTGCAAAAAAAATATATATTTTCGACAAAAAATGTAATATTCAATATCCGAGCAATATTACATTAAAAAATATTTGTATTTTAAATTAAAAACAGCTGAATTCAACAAAAAAAGTCGAAATTAAAACAAATTAGTTAAATTTTCAAATAAAAAATATGAACTTTCAACGTGTTGACATTTGATCATTTTCGTCATTAAATTAATCCTCTTGCTTAAAAATTAATTTCTTTGGTGGAAAATTGATATATTCCGCTTTTAGTTGAAACTTTATATTTTTCAATTGAAAATTAAACTAGTTCTTTGAAAATTCATGTAATTTAATGAAAATTCTAATTTTTTGATAGGAAA
This sequence comes from Andricus quercusramuli, assembly GCA_932178445.1. Taxonomy (NCBI): domain Eukaryota; kingdom Metazoa; phylum Arthropoda; class Insecta; order Hymenoptera; family Cynipidae; genus Andricus; species Andricus quercusramuli. The sequence goes on from CAKNXH010000131.1 coordinate 395,743, forward strand.
TTAATCTTCTTGGTTAAAAATTCACTTTTTTGGTTGTACATTCACTTTTTTGGTTGAACATTTAACTATTTTGTTGTAATGTGTCTTTTTTTGGTTGAAAATTTTTGTATTTTTTTTCAACTCAAAATTTAACTATTTCACATTTGGTCAAAAACTGATCATTTTTAGTTGAAAATTCCTTTTTTCCTGACGATTCATCATTTTAGTTGGAAATTCATGTCTTTGGTTAAAAATGTAAACATTTTTTTGAAAATACGTTTTCTTTCGTTGAAAATAAATTTCTTTCAATCTGAAAATGTAACGATTCCATTTTCTATTGAAAATTGATATTATTCAAAATGAAAATTCAATCATTTGCTTGAGAATCCATGCAATTTGTTAAAATTCGTCTTTTTCTGGTAGGAAATTATTCTTTTTGGTTAAATAATCTACTATTTGGTTAAAAATTGATCTATTTTGTTAAAAATGCAATATTTTACTTGAGCAGATCGAATATTTGCTATTATTTCCTCTAAGTTGTAACATTTTTTTGTAGAAAAAAGAAAAAAGAAAAACTAACCATATGAAACAATAATTTTTTTCTTTACAAACTGAATGATCGGCGCAGTTACTTTCTTCATGAATAAATTGAACAATTCAATTTTTAATTTGTATAAAAAGGAATTTTTCCTTCTATCCAATTTGAATTTTCGCGAAACTTTGACTACAGCAGCTAGCGCCACCTAGGGACCAGTAAACTCTCCGCGATTCACAAAATGATTTTATGGATTTTATTTGATCTTACGCTCATTTTATCAAAAACTCAAATTATTCATGAAAATTTACTCATTGATATGAAAGATTGATTCGATTTTATGTTATGGAAATAAATTAACGACCAGCAAAGTACTAAGTCTGAAAAATTATTATAACAAATTTTAACCGGTACTCGGAATAAAAAGCGTGAGATTTATCTTCTCGGAGTTTCTTGTTCGTTCTGATATTATTCCCTTGAAAATAAACTTTTTACGTCGCCTTACTGCCGATTGAACCTTTAAATAAAGAAAAAAGTCCCATAAGTCGAAGGACGCAGGCTCTGAAATTTTCCCAAGAATTCCCAAGTTTCCCGCCGTAACGCACTGCGCAGCCGCAAACGTAGATTAGTGCTGCGCTCTACTGGCCAGTTTCAAAGTTAGTAAAAATCGCGATGGCGCTTAAATCTCAGGTCGGACAGAGTGAGTGAGAAAAAAATAACTATTTTCCTTAGAATTTAGGTCAAGCCAAGTGAGCAAAGATACGGAAAGAATGTAGAAAATAGTCTTCTCTAATTTAATCATTTTTTTCTCTCGATTCAGTCTCTATTACTAATGAAAATGACGTAAGGTGGGCGTTCTCTCGATGACTTCATCACAACGAAGCGGCTGCTAGACGAAATGTCACTTTCCTTATCAAAATATTATTTTACCTCATGATAGATGTACAAAAAAGCAATTCGGAATCGATTAGTGTTTGAAAAATTCTAGTTTTTCAAGTGACACAGTTGCCAAAGTCAACAGAAGACTCGTTTGTTATTTTTATTTTATAATTTTCACCTTGAAGCAGTTTTGTTCTGCTTCGTTGCAGATGTAAATTTAATTCTCACGAAGAATTTCCTATAAAAGAGGCTTTTAAAGACCACAAGGATATTTAATTAGACAGTTTTGCATCTCATTTTCATTTTGCAGAGTTATCAAGATTTATCTGCCTAAATTTCATTTGCCTTGTTTTATTTTTGACTCTTTTCTTTAGTAAAAATGTTGTAAATCCATTATTTATTTTTTGATTAGTTTAGCGTTTAATTTCTCAATCACTAAAATTAATTTAAATTATTACTCATGTTCTATCAACACGTGGGAGGAAAGTGCGTTGACATTTCTCTTGATCAATATTCCTATTTTCGGCTCTTTTAATAAATACTAATTTTTGTATTAAAACATTAGTATACGCAGTATCAATACGGAGAATTTTCTCGATTTAGTGAAAATTTTCTAAAAGTTTATTCTGTGAAATTTTCTTTTTAACGAAATACCCATTAAAGAAACCTGTTTATTTATCTTGTTTCCTTAATTATCTCAGCGTCTAATTTTACTTTTTAAAAAAACGTGAAATCTATTTCAAGGCTGGGATTATTTTCTCTATTATTTTGAAGGTCAGGGTGCGGAAAAATAAAATGCAGGGTTGACAGGTGTGACGTCATTGGTTCGTAAGGGCGATCAATACGCGGAAAGTCCAAAACGATTTCTTATGATTTCGTCAGCTTTGCTTAGTTTTCTGTTACGATGACGCATTCGAAATTCTGATGAGAACTTTTTATTTTAAAATATAATCTAAATTTATCTACCTATATATTTTTTAAATTCTATTTTAAGTTTTAATTTTAATAAAAGGATATGATTATTCTATTTTTTTGGGTGTGAGAATGTCACTTGAGTTTCAGGGACGGCTAAGGTTGGGTCAGGACTTCCCTTTCATTTTTGTATGAACTAGATCAGATTAATTAATTAAAATTACCTAATTACCCTTTCTTTAGAAAAAAAACTCGGTTTATTTTCCAACATTTTGTTGTAAATTTTACAGAAAATCGTATATGGTTCGAGAACGTTGTATATGATTTACAGAAGTTTGTTTATTTTATCGAGAAAATTTCAGTAAATTCAATGTGAATGACACCATTTTTTCCACTTACAATTTTTTTTAAATTGGCAGATTTTTTTTATTAACAAAATATGAATATCCGCGTGTGTAATAAGCAGACATCGTACTATCAATATTTTTTAACATTTAAAAAACATAAAAAATACATTTTCAAGGTAGTTGCGGATGAACTATTCACCAAGGTTGAATTAAATTCGACTATTTGAATTTGATTAGAATTTTCCATAAGCAGGGTTTCCAGCGAGCTTGAAAGCCTAGAATCCTCCTTGATTTTTTTCTGATCCTTGAAAAGCTGGAAATCTCCTTGAATTTTTCTCGAGTACCTTTAATTAATTTTTTTTCTCTTTTAAAACAGTTATTTTATTGAAATGCGAAAAGTAATTTAAGTCTTTGAGTCTATTATGAAAGAAACATCTCGTTTAGAGGAAATCTTTTTACAGAAATTGTTCTATTCATTAAGATATAATTTATCTTTTACTCATTAAAGAATAAATAAAGAAATTTCCAGGCATTTTTGTAGACTTCACCTACTCTGTCTGCCATGTACATATCCTTCTTGTTACGAACTCAATAAAGATTTATTATTATTATTATTATTATTTGGTAGATTGCAGTAAACAGACTTTAATATTGTGAATAATTCCGTAAGTTTTTAATTTCGTCTCAGTTAATATAGAATTTTAAATTATACATTTTTTTGTGATATTCAACTTACAAATTATAAAAATTATTAGTTAAAAATTCCGATGTTAATTCAGTTTTAGAATTAGAATGAGCCATGGTCATATAATAGATTTTTCAAGGATTTCACCACTCTGTTTTTGAGTGTACGACAGATTACAAAACATTACAAAAGATTTCAAACTATTTCAAAGATTTTGAAATATTTAAAAGGATTTTGAACATTTTACAAAGATTTCACGGATTTCAAAGATTGAAAAAAGGCGTACACACCAGATTTACAATATTTCACAACAATTTTACAAAGCTTTTAAAACTTTTAAAAGATTTAAAGGATTTCAAAGATTTGGAAAAGAGTACAGTACACTAGATTTCAAAGAATTAAAAACATTTCGAAGATTTCAAAAGGTTTAAAAAGATGTTAGAAGCTTTGAAAAGATTTCACAAAGATTTCAAGTAATTCAATGATTTCAATGAATAAAAAATATTTCACAAAGATTTTTAAAAAATTTCACAAATATTTCAAAAGATTTGACAGAGTTTTCCAAAGATTTGACAAAGATTTCAAAGATTTCACAAAAATTTCCCAAAGATTTCGAACATTTCATAAAGATTGCAAGGATTTCAAAGATTTGAAAAAGGCGTGTACGCCAGATTGTAAAGATTTCTCAAATATTTCAAAGATTTCATAACGATTTCAAAAGAATACAAGAATTCCAAAGTTTTCAAAAAGGGTACAGTACACCAGATTCAAAAGATTTCACAAAATTTCAAAGATTTTAAATATTTCAATTTTTGCAAACGAATACGAAAGATTTGACAAATATTTGAAAAAAATCAAAAATTTTAAAGATTTCAGATATTTTACAAAAATTTAAAAAGATTTCACAGAAATTTCAAGATTTCACAAAGATTTTAAGTACTTAAAGAGATTTCAACAAATTCACAAAGATTTCAAGGAATTCAAAAACGCCTTATGTTTGCAAAGAATTAAGAATTTGTTTAATTATGGTTCTACTTTCTTTAAAAATTGTTGGCCAATAAAAAATGAAATGGCTAATTTTTTACATATATAAGAAACGATTATTTAATGATTTGATGTAAAAAGGAGCACTGGAAAAACTTGACTTGTTGACGTGGAAAACCTGGAAAAGACCTTGAATTTCGTTCCTAAGAATCGCTGGACATCCTTCTAAGGTTCCATTTACCGCGTTTTCTGGATCAATTTGTCATGTAAATGTATACAATTATCTTGTTTTTATATCAAAATTGTATTCTCAAATTTCAAGAGTAAAAAAAATGTGTTATTTGTGTGCATGATGAAACGAGGAAAAATTCAAGATCTATAACTTAACATTTTATTTAATCCAGACAGACGCATACAAGTATGCAACAGTATTTCAATTTTTATTTGAATTGGGCACAAGTAACTTTATTGTTAAATAACAGTCAAAATGGTATTTTTACAATAAACAAATAAAAACAGTTTTCTATATTTTCATTGCTTTATTTACATTTAATCGTGAATCGATTAAATTAATCTAATCGTGAATAATGAATGAAAAACCTTTTTCGGTTCAAAATTCAACTACATATTCGAAAGTTGAACTATTTTCTTGAAAATTCATTTTTTTGGTGGATGATTAATCATTTCAATTGAAAAATGTTTTTTTATGGTCAAAAGTTAACTATTTTGGTAAAATTGTTATTAATTATTTTTTTAACTGAAAATTTAACTTTTCCATGTTTGGTTGAACATCAATCTTCTTCAGTTGAAAATTCAATATTTGTTTGAAAATTTCTATATTTTGTTGAAACTTTGTCTTTTGTGGTACAATATTAATCTTCTTAGTCACTAATTCACTTTTTGGTTGGAAATTCATGTATTTTGTTAAAAATTATTCTTTTTTTGTAAAAAAAATTAATGATTTTGGCTGAAATTTCATTTTTTTGTTGAAAAGTAGTTTTTTTTCAATTGAAAATTAATTTTGTCAACTAAAAATGTATCTATTCCACTCTTTGTCGATTTTTTTTCCTGATAAGACATTTAGTCTTTTTGGTTGAAAATTGAACTATTTCGTTAAAAACTTATGCCTCTAACTTATAATTAAACTATTCTATTTAGTTAAAAGTTTATTTCTTTGGTTCAAACATTTAAAAAATTTTGTTGAATTTTTCCCTAAAGAATTTTTTTTTACTACAAATTTAGCTTTTCCATTTTTGTTAGAAAATTGATCTTTGCAGTTGAAAATTCATTTAATACTCGTCTTTTATTGGTCGACAATTCAATTATTTTGGTAGGAAATTTATTTTGTTGGTTGTTGTAAATTCAACTTTCTTTTTAAAAATTCGTATTTTATAGCCCGAAAACTCGACATTTTGGATGAGATTTTTTTTCTTGATTGATTGAAATATCTTCCTTGCTTGAAAATTCGGCACTTTTGTTGATAATTCGTATTTTTGGTTCAATTTAACAGTTTTTTCTTTGAAAATTAAAATATTTTTTGACGAAAATATCAATTATTAAACTTTTTGTTGGGAATTCATTTTTTAAATCAAAAATTCATCAGTTTGGTTAAAAATGTAATTATTTTGTGTGAAATTCTGTCGTGTTTTTCTTGACGTTTTTATTTTGAAGATTAAGAATCTCATATGATTCGAAAACGTTGTATATGATTTACAGAAATTTCTTTATTGTAGCGAGAAAATTCTAGTAAATTCAGTATGAATAACAAAATTTTTTTCATTCACGTACAATTCTTCAAATTTAGCAGATTATTTTTCTTATTGACAAAATATGTCTCGCCGAATTAATTATCAGCCAAAAATTCACAAAACCCAATTTTTCACCTAATATTGACGATTCTGAAAATTAATTTTTTTAAATCAAAATTAAATTAAATTATTATTTACAAGTTTTAAAAACCGTTCAATATCCTTAAAAAGCTCAAAATTTTCTTTTCAAAATCTTCAAAAATCTACAATTTGTTAAAAAAAAATTTGAAATATTTTCAAGTTTTCAATTATTTTTTAATCTTATAAAAACTTCTAAATTCCTTTTAAACTTACTTGAATTTTTTTTAAACTTTTGTTATCTGGCAAAGTTGAAGAAATTTGCTTTAAAATCGTCTATATTCTATTTCGAAATTTTAGGAAATCATTTGAAATGTTTTGCAATCTTTTTCAATTTTCTCTTAAACTTCATATTTAAAAAGAAAAAGTCTTTAGAAATCTACATTTTGTTTCAATTAAAAAAAAAAAATTTTCTATATTTAAATTATTTTCGAATCTCTTAAAAACTTTTGAAACTTCGGAATATCTTTTGAAATAATTAATTTTTCCTATAAAATTTTAAATCATGCAAAATTGACAAAAATTGTCCCTAAATTTTTCAGATTCTTTTTGGACATATTTTGAAAGATTAAAAACTTAAAATTAATCTTTTAAAATAAAACCTAAATCTGAATCTCCCGAATACAATTTATAAAAACTTTTTTTTTATTGAATATACGCACTTTTGGGTGAATTCTAAAAAATTTGTGGGCGATATGCCCCAAAATAAAAATAAAAAAAAAAAACAATTTCCCCTGCATTTTTGCTAGAGGTACCTTGAAAAACCTGGAATTGTCAGGGAATTATTTTTTTCCAGCATTCGAGTGGACACCCCGGAAACCAATTTTATTTTAAATTCTATTTGAAAATATTTTTTAAAATAGTAAGTTACTCGTGATTTGTGATTTTTACAGAGATTATGAATGAAGTCATCAAGCAGAAAAAGAAAACAAGCGGAGGGACAGAATGGAGAATTCTAGTGGTGGATCAGCTAGCCATGAGGATGGTGTCTGCGTGTTGCAAAATGCATGACATCAGTGCCCAGGGAATCACCCTGGTGGAAAATATCCACAAGAAAAGAGAACCACTTCCAACAATGGAGGCAGTTTATTTGATAACACCCAGCAACTCCTCAGTGACGAAGTTGATCGACGACTTCAGCAATCCGGGCAGACTTCAATATAAACATGCGCACGTCTATTTCACAGAAGGTAAAATAGACTTCCTCTCTAAATTTCTCATCGTTAATTTTGGCAGGCTTGATACTGGTCAGGGAATTCTGGAAAATCAGGGATTTTAAAAAAAAATTTCCAGGAGTCAGGGAATTTCAATTATCTGACTTATAAGTCAGGGTGGCCGTTGGACCTGGAAACCGGGAAATGACAGTGAATTTCCTTTTGACCGGGAATTTTACAGATTTTTAGAAGAAAAATCTATCCAATCGCTTGAAATGTCACAACTTTCGACTTTTTTTAAATATTAAGTTTACTTGTTAACTTCTTCAATTATGAAATCGTTTACCTTTACAATATTCCATTTTATTTCTTCATTTTTAAGCGTAAATTTCAATTTCGAGAATTTTCAAATGCAGTTTGTAAGACTTGAACAAAGAATAGTTAAAAGAGTTTAAAATTGAAAATTTTTTGATGAAAAACGTTAGTTGATCAATTGTAAATATAAGTTGATTAAATTATATTAAATCGACTGTTAAATTCGCTAGAATTCTATGATATTCACTAACATTTTGGCAAATTTACTAAAATTCTACTAACATCACAAGAATTCTTTTAGATTTAATTTAATCTAGTTAAATTTCGGAATTAACTAGATTTCTAGCAAATTTATTAAAATTGTGTTAAATTTACAGCTTATATTGATTTTCCTATCATTCTGTTAAAATCAAAAGTATTCATTTCAGTTTAATAGAATTTAGTTAAATTTGTTAATGAACTACATTTCTATTAATTTCATTAGAATTATGTTAAATTAACAACTTATATTCAATTTTCTATCATTCTGTTAAAAGTACAAAAACTGTTACAGTCAATAGAATTTTTTTATGTTAACTAGAATTATTCTTTTTAATTAAAAAAAGTTCTATTGAATTTAATAGAAATATGTCAAATTCGATAGAAATTTGATTAATTTACTTTAATTCTGATAAAATCACCAGAATTCTTTTAAATTGAATCTAATTGTTTAATTAACTACATTTCTATTAAATTTGCTAGAATAATGTTAAATTAATTACAGTTATATTAAATTTTCTATAATTTTGCTTAAAATATAAGGAATGCTGTTACATTTAATAGAATTTTTATAAGTCAACTAGAATTATTATTTTTAATTAACCAAACACGGCTAGCTTGAACCACTTTTGGCTGAAAAGTTCTCGCCTGTCACAGTTTCTTTCTGAATATGTTTTGGGGATGCCTCCTGAGTATTTTCAGGCCTAAATGAAACAAATTATTGGGCTCCTTTTTAAGAAATCATAATTTTTAATTTTTTTGTGTGGTTCTTAAGTATATTTCCGTTAAAAGAATTGCAAATTGAATGTTAATTGATACAAAGCATTTAGTTTGACAAACAAAAAAAACAATAGTTAAACATCAAGTGACATTTAGAAGACTTTAAAATCTTGTAAAACAGGTGAAAAAAGTCAGTTTAAAAAAATATTTTTTCCTTTTCACTGCACTGCACGCGTTGCCTGAACAACAATTCAAGTTCACAAAATTCCCTATAAAATTAAAAAAAAAATGTTTTCTCTTAAATAATTTAGAAGATATGACTTCGAGAAGTGATTTTTTAATGAAAAATTGGCCTAAAAAATGTAACTTTAGTTTCTGTGAAATATCTCATGTCTTGTACATTTTAGATATAAGTTGCACCCATATTAGTTAAAGCAGACTGAATTTGTTGGAGATCTAAAAAAAATACAATGCTCTAGCATATCAATTTATTGCGTCCTGAAAATCACCCTTTTTATTGTGTTTTATTATACATTAAATATGCCTATATGAATAAAAGCACGCAAAAATAAATTAAGAATACTGATAACTTTCCACTTAAAAAACTGTCAAATGATCCTGACATTATTTTTAAAGAAAAAAGAATGCATTTTATTTAATTTAGTCATTCGAGATTAGATAATTTAATTTTGCATCGAGCTTTTTTCTAAACGTGAACTAAAATTTTTTCTTTCAAAAGAATAAACCGATTATTTTCGATAAAATGCTTTAAAAAATATACAGTTCATAATTAGTAAAAAAAAAGCATATTAACGACTACCTTTTAGAAAAATGTTATACATTTTTGTTGAAGAGCACGCTTTTCGTAGCAACATTTAACGAAATATCAAAGATAGGACATTCAACATTTGGTATTTTGCTGGAAAATTTATGTGCTTTAATCATATAGGCATATTTTTTCACGTGAACTTCAACAGACCTAAGTTATTTCCGAAAAACTTAATGTATAATAAAACTCAATAAAAAGGGTGGTTTTCAGGACGCAATAACTTGATACCTGTCAGAGCTAGAGCGTTGTATTTTTTTTTAGATCTTCGGAAAATTTAGTCTGCTTCAACTAATATGAGTGCAACTTGTATCTAAAATGTACAAGACATAAGATATTTCACGGAAATTAAAGTAAAATTTTTTAGGCCAATTTTTCATTAAAAATCACTTCTGGAAGTCATTATCTCTTAAACTATTCAAGAAAAAAGCGTTATTTTTTTTTAATTTTATAGGGAATTTTGTGCTCTTAAATTGTTGTTCAAACTATTTACGCATGCAATGCAGTGAAAAAGAAAAATTATTAAAAAACGGACTTTTTTCACCTGTTTTACAAGATTTTAAAGCCTTCTGATTGTTACTTGATGTTTAAATATCAGATGCTTATTTTGGATGCCGAACTAAATGGTTTGTACCAATTAACATTCAATTTGCGATGATTTTAACGAAAATATACTTAATAACCCCACAAAAAATGATAAATTATGATTTCTTAAAAAGGGGCCCAACCATTTTTTTCATTTAGGCCTTAAAATACTCGAGAGGCATCCCCAAAACATAGTCAGAAAGAAACTGGGATAGGTGAGCACTTTTCAGTCAAAAGTGGTTCAAGCTAGCCGTGCAAAGCTCTGTTGAATTCACTAGAAACATGTCACATTCGATAGAAATTGGGTGAATTTACTGTAATTATGATGACATTACAAGAATTCTTTTAACTGTAATAGAATTTTGTTGTGTTAATTAGGATCATTCTTTTCAATTAACCGAAGGTCTATTGAATTCACTGGAATTCTGTGAAGTTCAGTCAAACGTCTGTGAATTTACCAGAATTCTGCTAAAATCACAATAATTCTTTTTAATTTGTCAAATTTCTGTTTAATTCGCCATAAACATGTCAAATTCGATAAAAATTTGGTGAATTTACTGTAATTCTGATAAAATCACAAGAATTCTTTTAAATTGAATAGGATTTTGTGAAAAAATTAATCAACTTCATTTTATTAAATTTAATTAGAATTATGTTAAATTAACTACCTCTATTGGATTTTCTACAATTTTGTTAAAATCACAAGAAGTCTGTTGCATTGAATAGAATTTTGTTAAATGAACTAGAATGATGTCTTCTTAAGTATCTAAAGTTCTATTGAATTCACTAGAATTTTGTAAAATTCGATAGAAATTTGTCGAATATTCTGTAATTCTGATGAAATCACAAGAATTCTTTTAAATTGAATAGAATTTTGTAAACAAAACATTAATTAAGTAGATTTGATTGAATTCATTAGAATTATTTTAAATTAACTACTTCTATTGAATTTTCTATAATTTTCTTAAAATCACAAAAAATCTGTTACATTGAATAGAATTTCATTATTTTAAGTAGAACTGTTCTTTTTAATTAACCAAAGTTCTACTGAACTTTCTATAATTATATTAAAATTACAGGAAGTCTTTTACATTTAATAAAATTTTATAAGTTATCTAGAATTATTACTTTTTAATTAACCAAAATTCTATTAAATTGCTGGAATTTTGTAAAATTCGATAGAAATTTGTCGAATTTACTATAATTCTGATGAAATAACAAGAATTCTTTTAAATTGAATAGAATGTTCTTACATTTTTTTAATTAACTAGATTTCTATTAAATTCACTAGAATTATGTTAAATTAACTACCTCTATTAAATTTTCTATAATTTTATTAAAATCATAAGAATTGTGTTACAGTTAATAGAATTTTGTTAACTTAACTAGAATTATTTTTTAAATTAAACAATGTTCTGTTGAATTCACTAGGAATACTTTAAATTTCGAAATCTAGCGGATTTACTAGATTCTCGACTAGAATTCGGTTAAATTTACCACAATTCCTTTAAATTTTCTAAAAGTTTGTTTAAATCACTATAATTCTTTTAAATTCTCTAGGATTGTGCTAAATTCTCTAGAATTCTGATATATTCACCAAAAATGTAGAAAATTTAGAGTTCATCTTAGAATTAATCAAGCATAAAAGGTCTATTTTGATTGAAGCTCCTGTAGAATTTTAGTTTATCTCTTTCCAGCGTGTCCTGATGAATTGATCAATGAAATTGCTAACTCAAAGATATCTAAGTACATTAAAACTTTGGTAGAGATCAACATCGCTTTTGTACCTTATGAAGAACAGGTAATTGAAATAGTTTGAAGGGATTTATTTCGTGTTTTCCTGGTGATGGAAACGTACTAATATTTACCTACTAATTTCGTTTTGAACGACTATGGTGTCCTTGTTGTAAGTTAACATGTCTAAATGTTTGAGACTGTACGTTGATTTTGTGGAATGTTCATTAGCAAAAATATCTGGCACTAATTATGTAAAACCATTGAATACTAACAGAGGTGATCTTTTATAATAATCAAGGAATGCCTAAGGTACAAATAATATCAACATACTCTAAATTAATTGGGCCTTATTCTTTTTATTCCTTTAAAGCTTGGTAAGAAAAAAAAGAAAGTTTAAAAATGCCCCTTACTTGAGAACCTAACAATTTAAAAATTCGACGTGAAAAAAGCTTCTGAATTAAAATATTGCCCATTTTTCTGTAAATACAGGAATCATATTCGTTCCCCTATTCCCTTTTGTTTCCCCTTTTTCCACTCTTCTACTTAAATATAATTTGAAACATGTTGAAAATGTGAAAACCGGAGACTGAACTTGTTATCCAATATAAAATTAGAACAGTTAAAAAATATATAGTAATTTTAAAAAGAAGTATTAGAACGTGAACACTTTAATTGAAATGTACAAAGTTGAATAATTAAAAAACTGAATTTTTTAAATTGATCAACTGCAAAGTTAAATGTTAGAACTGAAACAATTTAAAGTCAAAAGTTGAAAATAAACCTGCTTGTATTTTAAATCTGTATAGGAATGTTGATCAGTCTCAAATTTTATTTTTAAACCTTATCATACAAAATTTACCATGTTCACTTGACCGATTTCAAACCAAACTATTCAAGATTTAAATAAAACTTCTAAGATAAAATATCTTTTCGCTTTTTTTAGTATATTTTTTTATCTGTTGTTAAGCTTCTATAAATGCAATTTGGAATTTGAACGAACAAATATTTTTCAGTCAAGAAAGAAAATAAATTCTGCCAAATTATAATTTTAGTGGACAAATAATTTTGCATACAAAATAAAAATTTCATAAAGATTTTTGAAAATTTCAGATATGTCGGAAAAGTATCATTTTTTTTATCATACGGGATTTTACCAAATTTTAAGAAAAATTGCAGTCAGTCTAAAAGATATTTAGGACTAAATATCATTTAAACTGGCTCGAATTATTCCTCAAATTTTGAACAATATTTCAAAATTAAAAAAGGTACGTTATAACCTTCAGATTTTTGTCAACATTTTAGAAATCTTTTGAAATGTTTTGATATCTTTTCAAATTTTATTTGAAAATCAATTATTCAAAATAATAATTATTTAAATTTTTCCCAGGAATCTTAAGAAAAGTTTGTTATTATCTTGTAACCTTTGAAATCTGGATTAAAATTATTTTCGAATATTTTGAACCTTTTTAAAACTTCGAAATAGCTACTGAGAAAATTCTGTTTTCCTAAAAATATGTAAATGAAGCCAAAATAAAAAATTTATCTTAAAATTTGCAATCAGGTTGTCGAAAACAATGTTTGCAAGATCATGTGCCTACCACTTTTTAAGGAAAGGATAAAAATGGTTTTTTAACCATTTTTATTTTTGTCAGATTTTTGTGTATCACCGTGAATGGATTTTTAACGACCAAAGTATATCCAATTTTGATACATTTTTTGACGGCAGAAATAATTAAAAAATCAATTAACATTATTTAACAATATAAAATTTCTGATAAAAAGATCATTTTTTCTTTTCTACATGTAAAAATAAATGTTCCCCTTTTTTTGTAAAAAAAATTATCTTATTTCCCCTTTTTTGAACTCCTTTTGCAATGTATAGGCGTCGGACTCACCATACCATTGACACTATTTGACACTTTTTTCAGCGATGACCCAATTTTGCTCCTATTTCAAAAAAAGGGACACTACAGACACTATTTTCTCATAATTGTCCACTAATGCCGCTATTTCTTTACTTTTTCTTGACAAATATTCTTGAACTTCTTCGCTAATAGGCTAATATAGTAGTAGTCGAATTTTAAACAAAAAATGTAATAGTTAATATTTTAATTAAGAATGGATTTTCATTTTTGATAATGAATAGTTTTATTGATCCAAAAAGGACGAATTTCCAATCAAATAGTTGAATCCTCAACCAAAACAATTTTATTTTCAACCAAGCAGTTGCATTTTTAACAAAAAAAGATTAAATTTCTACCAAAAGAGATGAAATGTCAACCAAGAAAGATTTTTCAGTCAATAAAGAAAAAAAAAATCCATCTAAAATGTTAAATTTAGAAGCCAAAAAGATGAGCTTTCAACACAACAGTTCAATGTTTAACAAAAAAAATGAATTCACAACAAAAAATGTAATAGCTGATATTTTAACCAAGAAAATATTTTCATTTTAAATATAGGAAACAGTTGAATTGAACCAAAAAGGACAAATTTCCAGCAAAATAGTTGAATCCTTAACCAAAATATATTAATTTTCAGTGAAACAGTTGCATTTTAAACTAAAAAAGTTGAACTTTCTACGAAAAGAGGTGAATTTTCAAATCATGAAAACGAGTTTTCAACCAAGAAAGGGTTTTCAGTCAATGTTGAACAAAATTTCATCAAAAATCTTACATTTTCCAGCCAAAAAGATGAGCTTTCAACAAAACTGTCGAATTTTCAACCAAACTGTCGAATTTTCAACCAAAAAGATGACTTTTCAACCAAGAAGATGAATTTTTTTACCGAAAAAAGATGAATTCCCAACAAAATGCATACATTTTTATCTAAATAGTTGAATTTTCAACCAAAAAGATGCAGTTTTTACTATAAAAGAGGAATTTTCAACAAATTACATTTCCACCAAGATAGTCAATTTTTCTATCAAATTAATGAATTTTTTATCAAAAAATACGAATTTTCAACCAGAAAGGTAATTTGCAAACAAGCCAGATTAATTTTTAACCAGACAGTTGCATTTTTAACCAAGAAAGATTAATGTTTATCAAAATGGTTGAATTTTCAATAAAAGCTAAAAAAATTGGTAGTCAAGAAAGAAAAAAAATTTTCAATTTAATTGTTGAATTTTCAAGCCCAAAAGACGCATTTTCTTCAAAAACATTAATTTTTTAATAAAAAAGATGAATTCTTGATCATGAACTTAATAGTATAGACTTTTCATCCGAAAGGAATGAAGCTTCAATCGAAAATATTTGGATTTTCTAATTTGTTTCTATTGATTCAGTTCGTGTTTAAGTGGAAAAATGAGAAAATGGGGAAATATATAATAATTTAATAATAAATAGGAATTTTGATCATTAATAGGCTAAAGAATATAATTTTAAATAAACGTTGAAGTTCTTTAAGGGGTCGCAGTACAAAATTAGATGACCAACATTTTTCGAAAATGGGTTTATTGCATACAGATTTGAAAAAAAAATCAAATACACTTTGCAATAAAGAGATTTGTTTGAATTCTCATTTTTTATACAGTAATAAAAAAAATGTTATTGAAATTTTATTTAAAATCGTTGGATAGTATTTTAGCGTAGTAATAATTTCTTTCTACTCGCGCGATATTTTTTGAAATTATTATCCTTCATTTATTAAAAATGGTTTCTTTTTATAGTCCTTTCACCGAATAATCGTCTATTTCAGTGCGATATCATCGCACTAAATTTTGATTTTCTCGGAACAGAATAACTTGTTTGTATCAAACATTCGTTATTCTTATTTAGCTTCCCCATATCACGGGTGCAATTTTTTATTTTTGTGAAAAATTGAAAATTCGATTTTCAATCGCTACTGAAAACCAATTTTCAAAACCTGTGAAATTCTATCCTCTAAATTCTTGAACGATTTACTTGGAATTGGTTCACTTTTCGAGAACAAAACTTTTTTACCCCTATTCAGAAACTCGATATATCGGAAGTAAGTTTTTATTTCTTATTTAAACTAAAAATTACATTTATTGTCGCAATCCGCAGCCTAGCCTGTTCCAGTTTGTGCTCAGTGTCAATTTGAGATTGTCAGCTGACACATTTATTTCCTCGAAAATGAATAAGTGTTTCGAATAAAAAAAATTTGGGCTTAAATCAGCAACACATCATGTCGGAAGTGGACTTCTGTGTTAACTTTAAATGGTGATTTCGATTTCACAGAATTTTTTTTCGCTCTTCTTATAAATTCCGATTTTGTCGGTTATCTAGTTCTGCACTACCGCCCTTCATTTTTAAAACTTAAAATATTTTATGACACTATTTTTTTTTTAATTTTTGACACTATTTTTTATCTCTTAAGTGCGTGCAAGGCCTGGATGTGATCCCCATAAATATAACACCACATTTTAATTCATCACTATACCCTCCACAAACCAAATATCGCAAAAATTAACATTACGTTGCGTTCATGCTTGCACTTGCCCAGTATGTCCGGAGGAGCTGTTCAATGATATCTGCAAGTCACTCGCTGCTAAAAAGATCAAAACTCTCAAAGAGATCAACATCGCTTTCTTGCCGTATGAGTCTCAGGTGAACTAAGATTCTAAAAAAAATGGATTGTATCGTTTTTCATTTTGACCAATGCTTTATGACATTAATTCGCTAATATATTTGTGGGTCAGTGGTTCATTTTGTTTCGTAGATTTGTCCTGTGTGCTTTTTTTGTCTGTAAACTAACGATTTCTTTCTGCAGACTAACAATGTATTGTTATTTTTGCTAATATGATTTTATTTAGAGAGCATGTGGTTTTAATAGTGTCAGCACTTTTATTTTTGGTGATCGATGAACCGAGAGAATTTTGTTGAATTCTAGGTTTTCTCCCTGGACTCGCGTGATACCTTCGCCTGTTTCTACAATCCTTCGTTAATTCAAGTTAGAACTGCTAACATGGAACGAATCGCAGAGCAAATTGCAACTCTCTGTGCTACACTTGGAGAATATCCTTCTGTTAGATATCGAAGGTATAATATAAAGACATAACAATGACAACTGGATAAAGATCCGTGCATAAATTATGTTAAGTTTTTCGAAAATTCGAAACACAAACCCCTTTACTAGGGTCTACATTAGGGTGGTCCAGAACATGTTTTTTTTTGAATTTTTATGGGGACACCCCCCAAATTTGTTCTAATCCACCCAAAAATAAATGCATTTTTTTTGGTTTGAAAAAAATGATATTTATGGGTGGCGCAAGCCCCATGAAGTTTAACATGTATTTCCCATAAGAAAAAAATATGTTTTTGTAAATCTTATTCAAAATCCCCAATATGATCTCAATCGAGTTGAAACTCAACATTTCTCTTCACAATTAGCCATATAATACGAATAAAATATTACTTTTCAAATATCAACCCTATAAGTCTGTTTTATAGGGTCTCAAAGAAACCCCATAAGTAAAAAAATTGGTTTTGCGAGTTTTTGGCGCTAATTATAATTTTTTCGCGGTTTTTTTAATGCGAATTGTTTCTCATACATAGAATATTACTTTATACTGAAAATTAGATATTTTCATGAATTTTTTAAACAATTTATTATTGTTTTTAACAATTTTCTCACAGAATGTAGTTAGAAAGACGCGGTTTTTTCACAAACTTTCCATTTTTTGTCCAATTTTTAATTAGAGGGAAGTAATAGTTCATCAATGTTAAGAATAGTGATTGTTCAAACAATTTATCATAATTATTAATAATATTATATTTGAATATTGCTGAAAAGATGCGTTTTTTTTTAATTTCTGGTTTTTTGTCCACTTTTCATTTGGAGTGAAGTAATAATGAATTCAAGTCAACAAAATAATTGTTTAAACAATTTACTATAATTATTAATAATATTACATTTGAATAATGCTAGAAAGATGCGGATTTTTTTTTAATTTCTGGCTTTTTGTCCAATTTTCATCTGTAGTGAAGTAATAATTAATTCAAGTTAACAAAAGAATTGTTTAAACAATTTATTGTAATTATTAATAATATTATATTTGAATAATGCTGGAAAGATGCGTTTTTTAAATTTCTGGCTTTTTTCCAATTTTCATTTGGAGTGAAGTGATAATTAATTGAAGTTAACAAAATAATTGTTTAAACAATTTATTATCATTGTAATAATATTCTCTTCGCTTAATCAGTAGAATGTTGCGGTTTTTTCTGAAATTTTCAACTGTTTGTTTATTTTTTATTAGGCGTGACTTAATAATTAATCAGATTCAGCAAAAATAATTGTTTAAACAAATTATTATTGTTTATCACTATGTTCATCTATATCGATTGCGCCTAATAGTTTCGGTTTTTGGACAATTTTTAGCTTTCTGTCCTTTTTTCACTTAGTGAGGTAATAATTAAATAAAGTTAACAAAAAAGTTGTTCAAACAATCTAATTATTTATTTTAATTATTTAATTATTTTAATTATTTTAATTATTATACAATTTATATAAATGCTAGAAAGTGGCGTTTTTTTCTAAAATCTTTCACTTTGTTTCGCCTGCTTAATTATTAACAATTAATAAATAAACATTAGAGAAAAATATATTTTAAATAATCTCTTTACTTTTCGTGAATATATATTTTTCTGAAATAAAACAGATATTTAAAATTCTTTGTTTTTGCCTCTTGTGTAAAATAGCTTTTTTTCTTTAAATTAATTCTTTTAAGCATTTGGAAAAGAGCAAAAATAATTCACTTAAAACAACAATACCTTTCGAAAAATCATTTTTGTTGTGGTTGACTTATTACTTGTTCATAAATAAAAAGGCGATGCAAAGTGAAAGATTTTAGAAAAAACCGCCACTTTCTAGCACTTATCTGAGAAAAGATAGTTATAAACAATATTAAATTGTTTAAACAACTTTTCTGTTAACTTTAATTAATTATTACCTCACTCAGTGAAAAAGGGACAAAAGGTACAAATTGCCAAAAACCGCAACTATCAGGCGCAGTCGATATAGATGAAGATAGTCATAAACAATAATAATTTGTTTAAACAATTATTTTTGCTAAATCCAATTAATTATCAAGTCACGCCTAATAAAAAATAAACAAACAGTTGAAAATTTCAGAAAAAACCGCAACATTCTACCGATTAAGCGAAGAGAATATTATCAACAATGATAATAAATTGTTTAAACAATTATTTTGTTAACTTGAATTCATTATTACTTCACTCCGAATGAAGTGTGGACAAAAAACCAGAAATTTAAAAAAAACCGCATCTTTTCAGCATTATTCAAATATAATATTATTAATAATTATAATAAATTGTTTAAACAATTATTTTCTTAACTTGAATTTATTATTACTTCACTACAGGTGAAAAGTGGACAAAAAGCCAGAAATTTAAAAAAAATCTGCATCTTTCTAGCATTATTCAAATACAATATTAATAATAATTATAATAAATTGTTTAAACAATCACTATTGTTAGAATTGATGAACTTTCACTTCCCTCTAATTAAAAATTGGACAACAAATGGAAAATTTGTGAAAAAACCGCGTCTTTCTAACTCCATTCTGTGAGCAAATTGCTAAAAACAATAATAAATTGCTTAAACAATTCATTAAAATATCTAATTTTCAGTATACAGTCATATTTTATGTATTAGAAACAATTCGCATTAAAAACACCGCAAAAAAATCATAATTACCGCCAAAAACTCGCAAAACCCATTTTTTCACTTATGGGGTTTCTTTGGGACCCTATAAAACAGACTTAT